>MU871190.1:7127-18009 GCA_036418205.1 Ostertagia ostertagi
TTTCCTACATCTCTAGTGACCCACTTTTAAACGCTTCTAGATATCTGTCACTTCTAAGAACTTATAGGCCTCCTAGCCTCATGAGCATAGCAAAAAGAACGGAACATAAGCGTTAGTTTCGATAATACTAATCCTACACACAAGACAAAATGATCACTCTTTTGGGCTTCAAATCGGCGTAAACTTACCGAACAAGCCAATACACTATTTTTCACTGTCGCGTACTATCCTAATGTTTTGAGTCGTGGACTATAAACGTGGCCTAACGGCTGGGTTCACAAGAGTTGCGGCTCATGCTTATACGCCTAGTGTATAGTATGTGCTCATGAATAACTTTTTTGCTCGTTTTCGTTGACGCCTTCTCTGTTGCAAGACCTCTGAATTGAATATTTATTAAATTTAGAACTTCCACTGTCGAGGCTTCACTCGAGGGACAGAAAACCTGTCGTACGAGTGACACCATCAAAGGGAAGACCCAGCGATGATGATGCGGCTGTGTAGTTGGCCGCAGGTTCAGGATGAGTCCATACCCCGCTGGCTTCTTGTGTACTACCTGATAAGACTGTTCGTCAAAAACAGGAGCCATTTCAGCTAAACCGTCTACACAGTCACATCGCCGTCTGGGTGCTCCAACCGTTCAGTGGAAGCGCAATACTGCATAAATATGTTAGTAGCTAAATTGTGAGGAATACCCGCATAAAGGCAATGCTCTGAGAAGCGATTTCAACGAAATGCAATAGGCTACATCGTATAAATACAACGAAAATACAGAAGTATGTTGGATGGCTTTGACACGAAATATGGACACAATGATATGAGAAATGCTGTTGGAGAAGTGCCTATTGATCGAAGCTCCGCAACACGTTCTTATTCAGGGGCGGAAAAACCAAGAGCGATGGCTGATCCGACCCTGAGGGGCTGTACACATCCAGGGGTAAAAGTGGGAACACTGAGCAGTTCTGAGCAGTAAAATAATACATACACAGCGAGTGTGGCTCCATCGACCGGTATCAAACAGCTGTATAGAAGGATTCCTTTTTCGTTTCCTCGCTCTTTTTTCTCCCGTCTTTTCGTTCAATTGATGTACATCGATTGTACGTGGACATCGTTGTAGTGCGCTCTGAACCAAAGAAATTAATTATCAGCATGCGAAATATGATTCATGAAAGATTCATGAGTGTGGTGTGTTGAAAACAATGATCACAATGGCCGGAGGCGGTGCATGTGGGTAACATCATAGAGCGTGCACTAGATCGTCTAGATCACTAGATCTAGCGCGCTTGGGGTGCCTGGCACCGTCGCTTTACCCCTTGCACTAACTTTCAGTGACATCATCAAAACCGCCCGCTCTCTTGCTACCTTAATCACTGCCTTTAAGTTCACCCGGGCTGTCACGCGACAAATCGCGGAATGAACTGCGCGCCAGTTCCAGTCTATTGTGATTTGTTTTGCTGAGCCTAGAATGAAGACTAAACCCTGTTCACTTCGATCTGTACCTCCAAAAACAACATCTCAAACCCTTTTTTTTGTAAAATATGCATTAAAGCAATACCTCCATGATTTTCTGAGCCGAAGGGGTGAAGAGCAGACCTTGAAGGCTCCAACGTTAACGGAGTAAGCCGTATTTTTGTCGATCCTTGCTTTATTCAGAAAGATTGGAGCCCGCGATGAAATGTCAGATGTTCAAAAATCCCATCCTAGACTCTTGGCCGTCTGTCAGCCCGGAGGAGTCTGTTATATAAATCTTCGAGTTATCAAACGTGCGCCAAGCAGCCGTTTTATGATGGTTTTGAACAAGGAATTGATCAACACGGAGACTGCGCGAGGCTTTCGGTACTTTTAACCAGTCATCTCATTCAACTAAAACTCCCAGATAACTGCGGCGAAAACTTGCAATGTTGCTGGAGGGCAGATTTTTTCAGTTCAATTTCCCCTCCTTTCCTGCTATCCCCACCTCAGATAGAAGGTCTGGGACATCAAGGCATATGCGGCGATTCGCAGTGAAGATTCTTTCACCCTTACACCTTGATAATGCCTGATTATTACAGTTTAGCAAAGCGTTTAATGTATTGAAAGGAAATTTTTCCGCATAACCATGTGTTTGACTGACTTCAGCAAGAGCAAATGTAATGAGGGCCCGTGTGTTCTTGCTAAAAAAAGAGACTTCTAGAGCGCCTTGGATCACTTACGTTTTTGATTGAGAGCGCCTTTCCCGTGGAATAAACTGCGGAACGCGCCACGAAAGCGGGCTGACATCAGATTGTAGAGAATTGGGTTGATTGCACAATTGATGAAGATCATCGTCTTTGAGAAGAAGATATACCTAAAAAGATGGTAGATTGAGTGAGCTTAGCTCCGGTGTGTTCTTCTGCATGTCTTCGATGGCGTTTCAATTTTTAATTCGAATGAACTTTTTATTGCTATAAAACTGAGCTTTCAGGATCATTCAGCCTGAGGCGAGTAGTATGGTAAGACACTCCACGACATGGGCTTTCAAAGGAATTTCTAAAAAGTAGTATAAGCGTGAAAGGAAAGACGATGAGGCGTTCGTTTCCCATCAGTCCATTTTGGGTTGCACCACGCACTCTAATTCCACTCAGAATCGTACATAGTTACTTTCAGCCGCGACTTGGTCTAGATAATGACTCGCGGTGTTAGCCAATATGCAAAACAGTATTCTATCCTCCCACACAAGTTCGGATTCAGAACTGGGCGGAAGTGGTGTAGTGGCAAGTGGCACGCTTACCACGCGAGCGGTCCGGGATCAAATCCTGGGTCGTGAGTCGCCCGGGCCAACCAAGCCTTCCATCCCTCCGGGGTCGGTTAATTGGTACCAGACTTGTCTGGGAGGATAAAAACACTGACTTGTACATCGGCTGGCCCCCGCAAGTCATTGTATAGGCCACATCGCATTCAAACGCCACTACGAATGTACAAATGGAAGTAGAATGCGTGCCGCATCCCAAAAAGGGATTGATCAACGGCAAATGCTTTATCCTTTATCCTTTTATTCAGAACTCCGTAGAACAAAAATAGAGCACGAAAAAAAAGAAAAGAGGAAAAACGGAAGTGCTGAATACTGAGATTTGAAACATTTTTCCATCGCCTCGATCTAGTAACCGGTTATAATTTTTTAGGCTAATTTCAATTCCAAAACTCGACATTTCAATCTTTCGATTTTGTGCGTATGTAGCGCAGCCTATCAAGAAAAAGTTTGTAATAAAGAAACAAACCCGTCTGAGTTCCATTTTTCGTCCCGAAATGAGTTGTTCACCACCATGGCTCGATACGGTAACCAGCAGGTAGCGAACACAAACACCACCAGAGCCAACATTTTCACTACCTGAAAATTGCGTGGTTTCCCAAAGCAGTTGTTTTTTTTGAATTGAAAAACAATAATTTGGAATAAACAATTCAATAAAACGACACCTGATTTCGTCCTTTTGACGAGCTCCGCCGGCCAGTGATATGACTCTCCTTCGCTTCCGTCATCACCGGTGTTGACAGGAGGCTGCCCGTTTGGGCAACTAAACGAGAAAATCTTGGAAACATTTTTTTATTCATTCAATAAATAAATTTGCATTTACATTTATTAGCTCGAATTTACACCTCGGATTTCCTTTGTCTGCTTAATTATGCATTTTCTTTTGATATACCCCCCTTAGAAAACATTAACATCTCCCCAAAATTGCCTTCGTTGAGGTTTGTGTTGTGATTTCTCGAATTTAATTCTCCTTTTTTAACTTCATTTCCCTATCCGCGTGCGATTTCCTTTCTTAACCATCTGAACCGAATTGCAGACGTCAAAAGAGAGGGACTCTGTGAAGAGTTTCAGAGACGACACCTCGCCGTTCTCTGTGCGGAAAATTACTTCGAAATTTTGCCAAGTTTTTGGGGATTTCGAGATCACATGGCATTCCCCGGAAAATCATTGAGTTCTACTTTTAGAAGTTCTTAGGTCTTCCTCCTAGTCCTCCTATAACCACAGGTTTTTGGCTTCTTTACATATCGTGATTTGCAGTTAGTTTTTATCACTTTTTCGTGGTAAATGATTTATCAAGAACTCGTAACAGACTGAATCACCTGACTCCTTGCCCTTCATTTTCTCGCCACACTGACTGAGAACGATGGCAATCTTGGCATATATCACAATATTCAGGAACATTGGAATTACGTAGAAACCAACCAAATCACCCACGTACATCACCTAAATAAAAACTCTTCACTCAGATATATTCTGTATGCTGGAATGATAATTGCAGTTCAGAGAACGGTCTCGTCGAAAACAGAAATCAAACAAATAATCTATTCCTGGGGAAAGCCGTAGAAGACCCTTATGGTTAGTGAGCATAGCTCAATCTGGGATTTGACTTTGAAACTCTTCGGACCAACTAATCACCGTGAAGTGGGAAACCCATCAATGCTCTACCTATTCGATCGGTGAGTTGGTGAGGGACATAAGGAGAAACGCTGAGCGAGAGTAGTCATTTTCGTTGCCTACAAAGTAATGAAAAACCCAGCATTGACTGCAATTAAGGGCATTGAGAGAGTCAAACGACGGCCTGACTCCATGTATACACTTGGCGCAAAGGGCACACCAGAGGCCGCGGTGCCTGACGGGGATCGGTCCCCAAACTTCGCACCTCGAGACGCGTCCTCTAATCCTTGGCCGTCGATGTGCATCATCAACCGGAGTATACAAGACAGAGTTCTGGGGACCCATCAGCCAGGTACAGCTGTACACGGCCCCTTATGCCAAATGCTCCGCAGCTTTCGGGACATAAGAGTGAATTTTTGCGCTTTTCCCGCTACTCCTATGAGGACTGTCGTGAATAAGGCTTGTGTGTGCAAGATATAATCGTCAGAAGTAAAGAAAATCCCACAAAAAACAGTGGGTTTGAAGGAAGTTCCCCCCAGTTCCCTATTCCCCTCCTTCAAGAAACACGGACCCAACAACAGTCGTCCAGGTAATTTTAACAGCATATAAAGTTCTCATGATTGCCACAACCAACCTTATATTTCCAGTCCTCTCTGCCCATTTTGAAGTCGCAATAGCCACCTTCTTCATCGATAATCAGACCAGACAGGAAAAGCCATGGAAAGTTGTAGATGAAAGAAAACACCCAGATGCCGCAGATGATCATCTTCGCTCTTTTCACCGTGCATATTGTTCTGAAGGAAAATCAATTAGCGCCCATTATTTCACCTTTACATCTGCTCATACATCTATTCATTTGAAGGTTATGAAGTCGATATCGCATCTGAAAGCCAAGACACAGCTGAAAGGAGCTTTGGAGCTCGTAGCATTGAAGGGCAGAAGAAAACTCAAAAAGAGAAAGTTCGGACCAGAATTTGCGTTTTCAAAAGTCTAAAGATCTCAGGGCGGAAGTGGTGTAGTGGCAAGTGGCACGCTTACCACGCGAGCGGTCCGGGATCAAATCCTGGGTCGTGAGTCGCCCGGGCCAACCAAGCCTTCCATCCCTCCGGGGTCGGTTAATTGGTACCAGACTTGTCTGGGAGGATAAAAACACTGACTTGTACATCGGCTGGCCCCCGCAAGTCATTGTATAGGCCACATCGCATTCAAACGCCACTACGAATGTACAAATGGAAGTGCGTGCCGCATCCCAAAAAGGGATTGATCAACGGCAAATGCTTTATCCTTTTTTAGCTTTAAATGAGCTCAGGGACTTTACACACCTCTTTTTTCATTAGCAACTTGAGCAAAATAAGCATAAAGCAAATTACAAGCAAACAACGAGCAATAGAAACAACACGAACCTGGCCCAAAACGGGTGACAGATACCGATGAAGCGCTCGACGGTGAACGCTGTGATGGAGAGCGCCGACGAGTTGATGGCCAAATATGGTAAATAGGTGAACAACGAACAACCTTAATCGTTATTATACAATAAAATCACAAGAAAAACGTTCGCATAATAAAGATTTCGAAAGATAATTATCCATTAAATTTATGTTTTTTTCCTGTTTTTTTAAAATCACCTATGGCACTGCATTCCAGGGCAATCTGAGTAAGCCTTGTCTGCTCCACGGCTACAGGCAATTCTACTCCTAATAAGTAAGCTAATACTTCAAACGTGCCACTGTATGGACCCATGAGGCAATAAGTAGCGATCTAGTAGGACCAATAAAATATGATCGACGGAACTGCCATCTAGGGAGCAGGGTACGCTGTCCGTTTTGTCAAGTCCAACGACGTGAGTCATATTTGTGGTTGCCGGGGATGTATTAGGGGCTGGAGGGCGCGGAGAAGAAGGATCGTAAGGACTGTAATGTGAGAGATGTGAAGAATTTCCTGGTTTACTGTTCCAAAAGTCACAATTCTTTCCGCAGTTTCGGAATTTTGGGGCGGGTTGGACTGTGTCAAGTGTAGCATTTCAAAAAATCATCGATCGTTAGTGAGGGCGGTCGTATAGGGAACTCCTTCAGGGGTCGAATCAAGCCACGCAACGTGGCCCTCTTCTTTCTCTATAAGAAATGCAGGAAGAACAGTTTTAAATCGATTGTAATAAGTGAAACTTGACCTCAACTGCGAAACGGGATTACGGTAAATGTACGGGAAATGATACTTGGATCCGATAATAAATAAAGTTTTGAAATAAGTAAGAAGGTAGATAAAAGTAATAGTAAAAGTACTGGGAAAAACAAAACCAACATAGTGACCCAAATGGGTAGTCTTTCGTGAAAAGGGACGAGAGCTCTGTTGGAGTGGTAGCAATGAAGAATAGAGTATCACTTAGCGCCAATGACACCAAGTAGTAGTTGGTTGGAGTTTTCTGAAATATTTGTGTTTAAAATATAATATTATTACCATAATCATGAAGAATGGCACACTTTAAAAAAACTGAAGATTGATTATTGATCAAAAGTTAAGAAGCAACAGCTTAGGATGTCGTAGTCGACAGTTATAGGCACCTCTCTCCACACCTACCCCTACAAGTATCAGGTCTTCTGTGATAGGAGAAAAGTTTCGCTTCACGATTACCACCACCCCCCCCCCCCCTCCACCCTTCCTCCGTTATTCATATTCCGAACTTCTAAAAACTGTTGTCTCAAAGCACGCGCATGAATTTCTTTTTGAACTTTGGGGATGATTGCTGTTGTGCTTTGTTGACCTTTTACGAGCTTTGTTGTCATGAAACTTTCCTAAGTATGTTGTTTTCCCGGTCTTCATTACCCGAATAGTTGAGAATCCGATTACGTTCTCATTTCCTTCTCGACCTCTTGTGTTCCCGTAACGAAAAACATTTAAGCCTATTAACCAGCTTGCCGTTCGCAGTCAGTAAAGGATCAAAAATTAATGACTAAGTTGAAGTTGTTGAGATGTTGAGGTCTCTGGTCCTGCTGATTAATGGTCTACTCTCTTCAATTTCTGATTTTTGATTGGTTAGATAAGTTCAAATGAACTGCTTTCAATCAGTAAACAGGGTTATGAACCGAACTGTTTGCGACCGATGAATCGAAAGATTTTGGGCACCTCTTAGGAGTCCGACGAAAATGGGCGCTATCGCAACATACGGGGGCATACTCTTAGAAACTAGGCTTGAGAAGGACAGGAGCTCCACGGAAAATGAGGAAAGCTCACGTACTCTGGATTCTGTTCTCCACCACCTGAAGCCTAATCCTGTTTTTGACAAAAACATTTTTATAGCGACTTAAGCTGCATCGTAATTACGCGCTTATATGCGATAGCAATATAACAGCGTAAATTAGAGGCGCAGCGTAAACATTTATAGAAAACTGGTCCTGAAATTTATCTCTTCGTTGCGCGAAGTTTCTCTAGCGATCTTATGCATGGCATTGCTGAGAGAGACATAGCGACTTCTTTTGTTTATACTTGCAGAAAATTCGAACCAAATCAAATCTATACTTCGCAAAACAATGTAGTTTTACAGTAAGCGACATAATTTACATTGTTTATATGAATGTGGCGGAAAGGCAACATCCATCTTGAATGCACAAATAAACAATGGTACATAGAAATGGAACTGGAGAGCCTGACTCGAAAACGATGGAATTTTAGAGGTTTTTGAGTAGAAACTAGTTCTTTCATCAATAAATTTACAATAAAATCCTCGCCGACAAATGGCAAGTTGTTACTTCTAAAGCTTCAAAGATCTCCCATTATCCCGTAGCGTAATTAAAGGAATCTTGCGCGGAAAAATCATGATTCTATTTCAGCCATAAATCACTGGCTTGAGACTCATTATCCACGATAATAGTGAAAAGAACTGAAGTATTGCTTTCGTTTTGATTAGAAATTCGAAAACTCGAAAAGGCTGCTACGCGTTCGAATTGCCCACGGACGTCTTTCACGAATGCTGGCGACGGGGATGCTCAAACTTGGTTCTTGGAGTGCATTCACTAGAAGCTCTTTCTGGCCTTCTGCTTCGTTGCATTCACATCTTACACTTCTACTCCATCCTATTCCATCGATCGATTTGTCTCCACTCTCCGAAATCGCGCGCTTTAACCCGATTCTCTCATTGCGTCGCCTGGTACGTAGCCGGCCAAACGCCGTCTTCTTTCCATGCCTCGCCTGGCTCTGCCTCCTGGTCCTTCGATGGTCCATAACGTGTAGTTTTTGTACGTTTGTTTCTCTTCAGAAACCGAATCTTCATGCGTGAAACTTTGTGTGCTATTTCCAGTGATCACAACTGACATATTCATGTTAGGAAAGAGTGCAAGAATTTTCCGCGCAAGATTCCTTTAAGTGACAAAATCGTTGACCCCAGAAGCGACTTCCCCTAATGCCCGGCTTAACCCTCTTCTGATGGAAAACAGAGTGTGGCAGTAAGGAATAAACTTGACCTGACGCAATTAAATAAAATGTGAGGAATTCCCACATTCTGATACTCTCTCATGAGAAGCCGGACCTTGGAAAACCTGACTTACTTCCATACATCTTTTCCTTTGAATAACATTGCTTACCAGCTTTTTTCTGTTTCTAGTTTTGGGCAAAAACACCGTAGGCAGCCTTTGGAATAAAAAACCGCCCCCATTTTTCAGCATGTCGTCATTGAAGGTGACCCTCCGCGGAAATCTTTTCGAGTGCTTTCTTGTTCAAGCAAGGCTCAATCACTAGCAAAACACATTTCGGCGCTCGTCGTTGTCGTAGCGGCGTGGGCGTTCAAGAGGCACCACCGTCTGCCCTGCCCCGTGGATCGACTTCATTACTGAGTAAATAGATGAAAGTTATCGGGTGCACGCTGTTGCCTCCTCGTCGTCATCAAAGTGCTTGAATCAGCTGACTAGTCGGTTGAGTAACTGCCTAATTGATCTACTTGGACCGTAATGACGTCCGAAAGCACTCTAACTTGTGCAGCTCAAGAAAATGGGTCTCGACACTGGAACCTGGAGAGGTTGAGAGAGGAACGAAACCTTCGAAAGACAAATAGATACGAAATATTTAACATTGACTCAATTTTGTTTATCATTTATTTGTTTATTTATTTAGTTATTTATTTATTTAGCTAATGATGTCCCAAATGACACGCTGTAACACAAAGAAAACAGTGAATGAAGCACATACTAAGTAAGCGAACGAGACCGGATCGAAGTCAGGACATTTACTAGCGTCATCTTAGAAGTCAAAGAATAACCGTATTCGAGGAGCTTTCATTGCTCCAAAAGTCTAATTAGTCAGGGTGGGCTTGAGGTTGTCATAAGTGTATGTCCAGGTTAGGTATAAGTTCAAAAAAGACTGATAGAATTTCGAAGACTTAATTTCTCCGTCCGCCATTCGAATTTAAAGGCACATTACGCAAAAAGAGAATGTGGTTATTAGGGTCTTAGCACGGAACGGTAGATCCTAAATGCTTGATATCTGAAAAAGGAAGTGGTGGAGATCGTTCAAAACGCCTCGAATAAGAGCTTCCAAAAATCCGCCGTGCCGAGAGAACATGAATGAGAGCAAAAAGCTGAGTGAGACGAAGACATCCCCCCGTTCGGCAATCCCATTCGATTAAAGAAAGCACCGACCTAAAGCACGATTGAAGGATAAGGTTGGAGGTTGCGAAAGGGGAATATACCAGATGGAAAAGCAAGCGGTTTCCCTAAGGGTGTGGAACGGTTGCGCTCTGCAGCGGAGGGTATGCGAGCGGCCCAGGGTCGTATCCGTGCCGTTCGCACCGCCGCACTTCCAGCGATCGGCTCGCTTCTAACTCTAGCCGCTCCAGCAGGGAGAGAGCTTTAGCGTTCCTGTGGTCAGCACCAATGAGAGCGCAAATGAACTGACAACAGGGGTCTTCTCGGGTTCTGTTTTCTTCGACCTTGCATCACAGGCCACATCTCTAAAGGGTGTCTTATCATTATGAACTCCACCTCCTGTGGGCGCTCCCAAACCTTCGCCAAACCTCTACAGAGCCCTTGCCACGTATGTGCAAACTACAAAATCGGCACTAGGCTTGCAAATCAGTCTGCCTCACAAGAGACAATCCTTTTCCTAATCAAACAATCGTGAATGCGCTCTAACAGTAATGCCGTGAATATGGTTAGTCTCCGTACAATACCAGCTAGAACAGCTTAAACCTAAAAAAAACTTTACCCGGACCTTTAGAAAAGTGATAAGGGCTGCCTCAACGTATTCACGCAATTTTCATCAACACTTATCAATAAATGGGGTAGATAGAAGGTACTGCATAGAAGACCTTTAATTTTGTGAAGCTCCGTTTTTTTTAGGTTTTTTCGTCGCTAAAGGCGGAGTTCACGATTAAAAGGCAGTCCACTTGCTTTAAGGTAGGTGTAGCCAGGGATATCGGGACGAAGAAAAAATCCTCAAAAAAAGGAATCCCTCCTTCAGCTTTCGCCTTATCGTGAAATCGTCCTTTAACACATTCACGACGACGCCCCTTTTCCACTT
>MU871191.1:0-10847 GCA_036418205.1 Ostertagia ostertagi
GGAAATTGCATTTCCTGGTAAGTGGTTGAGGAACTTTGTCCCTCCACGTGCCTTATTAACGATGCCCAATAGGTGCTCACTTTCCTACATCCAGGTAGGTGAAGGGAGAATCCGAAGTTGCTCTTGGATAGATTTATGAGGGGTAATAGGATTGGATAACTTGTTCGAAAATTCATATGTTGGTTGGTGTAGAATAAGAAGCTGGCAGAAGCATTATCTGAAGAAATTCCCAGCCACTCCGCTTTCAGCCAAGTTTCTTCGCCCAATCCCATTCAACCCAAGCTTTTGAGTTTAGAAAGGACTGCAACAAAAGGGAACGAACTTCACGGCGCATCCTCTACTAGTTCTAACTTTGACTAAATTTGCAATAAGTTACAGGAGATGGAGAAAAACTTCTTACAAGGAAAGGCTCCCAGGTCGCCATGGCCATTCAAGAAGAGATGTATACGCTAGATGTGCCTTTGAACGCTGATCTCAAATCTACCTTCCAAATCTGCTAAACGATTCTCTGAACGGAGTTATGAAGCAAAACAGCGCAACGGTAGTGGTCGGGACTCACAGTCAAAACGTCGTAGGATCGGTCCCTTATCGTGTTACTGTTTTGCATTCTTCAGGAATTCAGTTAAATAAGCTATTAAAAGCCGTTTAGCTGTATTCCTAAAGAATGGGAAACAGTGGACACGATAAAAGACCGATCCTGAGATCAGCGTTCGAAGGCACATCTAGGCGCATACATTTTTTCTCGAATGGCCATGGCGACCTGGAAGCCTTTCCTTGTTAGGTCCTCCAGCAGAGATTAGTGGATCGGAACCGACGAAGAGCTGTAAGCAACCAACCGATCCGACGAAGAAGCGATCACTATTTGCTGACGTGCAGGCGACATTCACCACTAAATACTTCCACATGGCAATCGTAACGGGATCTTCTTTTCCCAACCGAGAAAGTAATACGAAATTGCTTCGTGGAGAACATCTTCCCTGCTGGTGAAGAGTGTCAGACCACAAAAGGTCGACTAGGAAGGAAAAACCCTTGTAAACGAAGCCACTAGAACGTTTGGGTTCCCTGCCTAGACGAACCTTATAATTTGTCAATCCCCAGTACTCTCCAAGACAAATAAGAAAAGAATCCTCGACCTTGGCTGAAAGCATTCTCTTACCCGCCGCATTATCTCGACTGGTACCTTCCAGGCACTTTCGTTTCGAGTCCTGAGCCAGCACTTCGTTTGGAAAACTCCAGCAAAGAACAAGCGCTAAAAGTCGCTATCAACCACCTCACTGCCTCATAGGTACCCTATGACGTTAGCAACGACATCGCGTACGTTTTGGTAACCCTCATCGACCATGGGACCAATATTTATCCCACTCGGGGCAGTTTTCGCGAAAAAAGTAGGATAAACTGAATCTCAAGGCAAAATTCTATTGAAACGTCCATATTACACATTCGATATTTGCGCCCAGATAACCGGCTGGGTTCCACCTTACGAGCAACTACGCTACAACTTCTTCCATATAAATTCATTCATTTAAAACATATATATGAACAACACATTACACTGGGACACAAATCGCGGAACTCCCCTTCCAGATCGCCACTGCAGAAAAACGAAAGATGTATCAGGGGGTGGAGTTTCTAGTCCGGTAGTTCCGCTATAACTAGAAGAGATCGGGATGTAGTATTGAACTCACAGTAGTGCGAGAAGAAAGAAGAGCTCTAGCGCGTAGAAACCCGTGCGTTGGAGATAAATTACAAGAAAATTCCAGAGCGAGAGAGCCAAACATATCGATTAATCATCGGAATCAAAATGAAATGTATCAATATGTGTTATGTATTAGCGATTTCTGATGGAAATATCATACGCATAATCTGGAATGTATGGGCAAATGGCAAAGAGACAAAGCGTGGCGCGACCTCCACGAGAAAGAGGAAGCTTGAAGAACGTTGTGGTCAGACTCAGGAGTTCTGCTGATCGTCCTGTGTGGACTCGTCACTCTCATGTTCTCCAACTCCTTCGCCTTTGCTCTCTTTCTTGTGCTTCATTCTCCTGTTTTGAAACCATATTTTCACCTGAAATCAGGAAAATCAACCCGAATACTCAAAAAAAATAGCAGGTGCAAGGTACAACAAGGAAGTGGAAAAGGTCACTCAATACGGAGAAGTGTCGGGCGTGTCAAGGGGATAGACTTACAAAATTTTGATTTATCTTCGTTTCACTGCCTGCTTTTTTCGCTATTTCGGATTAAAGCAGTGCCCAGACAGCACAAGTTTGTTTATAGTCCCGTCCAAGGCCAAATGTTTCCCACACAACTCAGCACCTTCCTGATGACAACAGAGTGGCCCTTCACATATAAATCCCATATCGCTGGTCTGACAAGGGAGGTCTTCCAGGGCAATTTGCGCTTTTTCAAAACGGTCTTGTGCATATTGTAGGGACGCATGTAGGGAACGCAAAACCATGTTTCATTTTCGCTGAACGGTTATAGCAGTACCAAAAAAGAAGCATAAGGTTTCGATCCCCGTGGCGACTAAATTTTGCATTTGGGTTGGCGCCTACGGTTTGGTGCCAAATCGCGCTAAATATCAAAATCAGATGTCAAATTCATCGTCAGGACCATTTTGAAGCCAACAAGTGGCCGCCAACCTTGATTGCAAAATTTAGTCGCCGCGGGGATTGAACCATCAAGAGTATTATTCACCACTTTTTTGGTACTACTAAAACCGTTCAGCGAAAACGAAACATGGTTTTGTGGTCCATACATGCGTCCCTACAACATGTACTAAACCGTTTCCAAAAAGCGCACCTTGCCCTGAAGGACCTCCCTTGTGAGAGCTCAATCAAGCCAGCTTGAAATCGGCTGTATTGGCAATGAAAACCTGATTTTCTACAGTGTGCGCAATATATGTCACTTCAATAGATTCAGGTCTAGTTGTGGTAGCAGTAGCAATACTGACAGAAATAGAATATTTAGTGCTATCGCAGTATACGGGGACATCCTCTAGGACTATGCCTAGGAGGAGCGAGGAGCTCCAGGGAAAATGAAGGCGGCTCGCGCACCCTGGAGTCCTCCCTTTGCTGAGACTTACCAGGAAATGCTTTCAACCCCATGGAACTATGAATGGAGACTGGGATGAATCAATAGAGTAATGAATGCTAGTTACAAATATTGAGACCAAAACTGCTACGTGAACATTCCAAGCAAATCGTGGGCGGTCAAAGTTGACAGGAAGGGTAGCGTCAGTATAGGAGGCGAGCTAATCTAACCGCATCGGCGTTTTTCTGAAACAGTACCTATAGGGGTAAACAGATGGCCTGGTCACGAATATGACATTCATTTTTGAGACAGAGGCGATCTGGCGCCAGTTTGGTGCCGCAACTCACTTTTTTACTGCATTTTTTGCCAACTTTGACCGCTCACAACTTGCCTAGAAAGGTCGCGTAGCAGTTTTGGTCTACATAGTATTCAGAACTCTACCGATCTACCTGGGTCTCCGTCCAAAGTTCCATGGGAAGTTGGAAGCATTCCTTGGTTAGTCCCGTTTTCAACAGAAGACATGCTTTCGCAGTTTCAAATGCATTGCCACAATGCCCCGCATATTGCGATAGCGCCCAATATTCTATTCTACTACTTCTGTGGTAGACTAGATCCCTGGTTTGGGAAGATCAAAACCCTTCTCAGGGAATATTTCATTATCTTCCAGCGAAACATTTCGTTGGAACAAAGCGCAACCAAATGTTTCTATGGTTCACAATAAAGAATCTAATCGTGGCGCATTCCGAAAAGATGGCTCATCGAATTCTCTATGACAATTCTTTAGAATGGTTGCCCAACCTAACAGCCTGAAAGATTCTGCGAAAATATAACACATTAAAAATGTGCTCGAATCTCCAAAAGAAGCTATTTCCAACGAACCGTCAGGATAGCGCTAGTAGTTTTTTGAATCACGAAACCTCTTTTACTTTGTCAATAGGTATACGGTATGTCAGACCTCCTGCTAGGCTCATGGTTAAGCGGCAAAGTTGAATGTAGTCCTTTCAACAGTCGGTTCGAAAGGACGTTTCAAGCTGAGCTCGTCTGAATAATGACACCCAAAACTGTTTGCCGTTCATTGAAGTTGCTGTGACCCTGAGCGGTCCACGAGGTCATTTGAGAGCAAATGTACTTTACTGTCTAGATCCCAACTAAGAGGTTGAGCAATCTCTACAAAAAATGCTGGTTCTTTGGAGTTTCAGCAGCTCTATTCGCTGAATTGAACTGAAGATGTTCTGGGGCGAGTGGGCCTTTGGCTATTACACCTCGATCGTATTGAGCCTCACACTAGCAAGATCACTGGTTCGTTGATGAGTTCTTCTACCGTGGACCCTTACCTCATTCTTTCACCTTTTCCAAAGAGCTACTGCAACTACATTCGCTATTTATTCGGAATTTAGTCCGTGGATGGTCTTTTCCAGCTGTCTGGATTGTATGTATTCCTTTTTTCAGGAATGCAGGGAGAATGAAGATGATAAAAAAGGCGGTGGCTGCAAATGAAAAAATCCGGGTTGCAGCATGTGTCTACTATTAGACGCATTTCCGAAGCAAGCAAATTAGTAGCTTTTCGCGTCGAAGGATAGCCTGAAATAGTTCATAGTGGTCCACATTCGAGCTTTGTGGGGTTTCAAATTGTGAGAACTTGACTACCTTCGTCTTCATTACAGGCGAGGTCGTCTTTATAAGAATTCGAACAAAATAATGAGAATTAACCTCGGCGTTTGATGAACTTCTTACTGATGTGTTTGGCGACGTTACCCTATGGACAATATCACATTAACGCCCGTTACTCAAAATTGACAATTACTCGTTCTGGATTTTAGCATAGTCTTTATTAAGCGATGACGCCTTATGGCTTAGGCTTGAGGAAACAATAGACTGCGAGTTGAAACCAATGATCGTACTGATGTTAAAATATTGGATTTGGAGTGATGCCCATTATTCACCGACTCATTTTGACAACGATCAAATAGCCCATCTCCAATCAATAATCTTCTTCGCTGCGCCACTTTTCACTTTGAAAAACGGCCAGCAGCGTTCCACGAAAAACCCCGTCATTGTCGCCTTTGCGGGAAATCGAAATAGTGACAAAGAGAGCGAAATGACGGCGTCTTTCATCTACGTCCCGTACGGATTACGGTAGACGTCATCGTGGGTAGATCAATATGGTGAATGGGGGAGGATTGTTGGGCCGATGAACGACATATCGTCAAGAGGTGCACGACGAATGAGGCGCGGAAATGGAGCAATTAAATGAGATGTGTGGCGAAAACGAGACTAAACCAGAGGTACGGTACCTGTCTTTCGGTGAGCTGCAAACTCTCAGAAATTTCCTGTCTTCGTTTCCTTGGTCAAGTACTTATTGTAGTGGAATTCCTTTTCGAGTTCCAGCGTCTGGTTACGTGAATAGGTTTGCCGCGTGCGTTTCGATTCTCCAGACTTTGAACCTGGAAAAAGGAGTGTAAGGAATGTAGCAATAAAGTGTAACTGCACTAGGAGTACGAGTTGTTGTTGTTAAGTTAGTTGTTGTGAGTCAGACTAGAGTTAGGTGGCTGGCTGGCTGGGTGGTAATGGCCGAACTGACTGACGTCTGGTTACAGTATACAGCCGCGATGCGACGTCAGTGGTCAGGTGGCAGGTCGCGTAGCGCACGCAGCGCGCTGCGGCTCCTTTCATCTGCGCGAATTCGCGATCTGCTTCTGAGATTTATGGTCGTCGCCCGTTGCCACAACACAGAGAGGCGCTTCGTATCGACATAAAATTATGCAAAGTCTCACAACATTCTCGGCCCAGAGTTTGCTTCCCTTAAACGTGAGCTTGCCGTAAGATAGACAGTAGGTATTGGGATAGGTGTTCAGGAGAATAAGCTTAAAATGAAAAATTTGAAATTAAAACGATATATTCCATTTTCAGATGGTTCCTAAACGTTCCAGGTAAGGTAATTTTTAGTGAACGAATGGTTACACAGCGGAAATCAGTGTTACGACGGTAGGGACGGCCGGGCTTGGAACGGAGATAATTAAGTGAACCCCAACTAAGAATTTCAGGGGAACTGCTTCGATAATGCTCTTGAATGAAGCCGTCTCAAGGTGTTACTGTAAAAGCAGCTGATGCAGCGTAGCTACTCTATTGGTTCAGACCGGAGATTAAAGAAGGCCTTATAATGGAGAGTAAAGGACCCGAAGGTAAAGCAGGACTCTCTTGAAAAGTTATTGTCCTGAGGCAGAGCATGAGCGATGAGCCCAAGAACAGGTTCCAAAGCCCCTTAGTTTAGACGATTTGGGTGATATCCCAGGTGGTCTGGAAAGCCTAATATTCCACTGTCGAGGCCTTCAACGGCACAGCACATTTGTACTGGTCCATGTGAACACTGAGGACCTTGCTAGGACCCAAAATATTCGAGTCAGGACTATCGCCTGATCGGCTGACCCTCAATAGGCACCCAACCTGGGTCCACAAGCCGTGAAGCTGCAGAACGTCGATATCCTTCTGCACCTGGTTAGCTATATGCCGTCACCCGTCACCAAGCTACAGTATCCAAATAAAGTCCAGCTCGACGAAATTTATGCTCATGCGATGCATTGCAGGCCGTACGCGACGTCTGTGTGCTGCGACTGATTTATGGAAAACGGAATGAAAACCCAATTTGAATCGGACGCTTCTTAGCCGTCCACCATATTGAGGCGACGAGACGAGAACGCGCAATATTGCGCATAATTACTCGCAAAATAAACTCTAATTCACGTCCGATTCGGTACGGCAATTCGCAGCCGCCGACGACGAGTGACGATGTGGTGACGCCCAGAAGGCGATGAGAGATACGGCAAAAACAAAGCAGAAAAGAAACGATAGCTGGGAAGCCCGTGGCAGCGTAGACAACCAAGGGAACTCCAACGAACGGTCCTGGTGCTGACGTTGTCGCCCCAGTTGTCCCTGTGAAACGCCGTTCAACGAAATCGATCGAATGCGTCTGCATGGGATACGGTATTGCGTGAGACTGGTCTAGTGAATAGATGAGAGCGAACTAGGAGAGACACCATTACCCTCCATTAAATGTACTAGATGAATAATTTGCAGTACTGTCATACCAAAAAAGTCCATAACAGCAATGATGCCTGAATTTTCTCCTATTTTACGGGAGTGTTGATGGGTGAGTAGCAAGAAATCGATCCAAATTGATTAAAATCGATCCAAATGATCATAACCAGGATCGATGAATGTTTATTATATCCATATGTTGATTAACTATGTGCCCCATATTTTCTAAATCTCGTCATTCTGAAAAAGTAGATTTTTGAATCCATCATGAGGAAAAAATCCAGGATTTGTCGAGAACCGCTACCATAAAATAAGTCATCGATTTATTGCAAAATACGTGTGTAATACTTTTATTAGGTGACCACATCTAGCGATGGAATAGATCCATCTTAGCATAGTTATTAAGAAAAGTTACCCTCTTACTTTTCATTGAAAGCTTGATTTTTGAAGCTTCTTACCGAGATTTTTGCGAAAAGTCACATATTTATAGCGGACGTGTATAAAAGCTGAGAGCCGTTCCCAGGCACACTGTTTTTAAACCCGGTTCACGATTTCTGCACGGATATTTAAGAATTTTCTTGTCAAATGAGGTGTTTGAGCTTTTTCATAAAATCCCAATCACAAGCTCATCAAAATCAGAAAATAAAGCAGGTCGGGGTACTGGGTAGCGCCTTCAAGTGGTCGATAAACATGTGATCCTATTACGCTCTTTTCTCAGAGGTCCAACACAGGGTTAGTTAGTGTTTGTTAACCTTATTTCTTGATTGAGCACGACCCAAACTTTAACTTCTTTCGCCTTAGCCATCAAGCATCTGCTTATTGAATTTAGGTAACTACTGGCTGTGAACAACTATGTATACCTAGTGATTTGCGAAATTGAACTCATTGAACGTAGTTCTGAGTTTTGATTAGAACGTTTAAAGTAGAGGATCGCTGGTCATGTACAGAAATATTGTCGAGATTTCTCCATCAAAACTAACGCAGGAAGGTCTTACCAGAACTGCCCAGGTTTTTCGAACGCTTATTGGCATGATCTAGGCTACTGAAACAGCAGGATGGCGTCGAATTTTCCTGACCATTGGATCTGATTGGTCCTAGTTTTAAGATATGACATAACTTGTTTACGATAGACCGTCATTTTTGGAATTTTTGAATTCGCCAAACAAAATGAAACTTGTCACTGCGAGATTTTAACACGGATTGACTTCATCCCTTTTTTGGTGTCAGAGGGCCATCCGAGGAAAAACAAACTACATGAATGGAAACCATTTCGACAAAGTTGGCATTTTGGAAGAGCTTCTCGTAAGAGTCTAAGACGTTCTTATGTCTAGGAACCAACATCAATTACAATGACTAACTAAACTTATATAAGTTTCTTCCAGTAATTTCCATTCAGGTTAGATCTCCTGTATGAGGAATCAAGCTGCCGGAGGGCGGGGGGGCGGGGAGCTAAGATCCAAAGTTCTAACTATCGAATCAGAATCCATCAATGCACACGGAGCGTTACATGACCTGCTGGTAAGTATACTCGAAGAATCGACTGTGTAAATAATAAGAAAATATTAATATAGGCTGTTGTTAGACAGGCGATTTATTCAGGTGAAATCTTAAATCACAGTCAGGTGATGCTCCACAAATGTTTGTTGAGAACATTAAATTTGCTAGTTATAAAGTTATTTTACATTTGTGGATTACTTGAGAAAGCTTGCTACGGAGTAAAATGACAGGTGAGTTAAAATCGGGTAGAGAAGGATTTGTTTAGTAACTACGGTTGGACCAATTCGTAGGACCAATTAAGCAGAGAAGTGAGAAGTGCTATTTCACATCCACAAACCCTGCGCTATTTTCTTTGTAGAATCATGCACCTAAACATTATTTAGGTTTTATTAAGTAATTTCGATCATAGGATGTTCGCTTAGATGATTCAACTGGCAAACTGATTGTTGGCGTTGGGACAAATAGCATTACTGACAATATTATGGAACCATTTCAGCAACAAATTGTGCAAATTAAGGCAAAAAAATCGTAGGATAAGTTGGGAAAAATTCGTGAATGAGGTGTTATTGAACAAAGCAAAAAGGCGCGTCAGTAGCCTTCAGTGTGTATGCAAGTGAAGATGGTCAATCGGATAGACACACTGGCGGGACGCGAGAAATTTATGGACAGCGAGGCAAGAGGCATCGTAAAACTTGCACGACTGGCCCCTCTACTCGCAACCACAACTGATCGCACCGTGTTTCATCCTATCCGAGATTAACGGATAGAGGTCCTTCTCACTTGTCCGCAACCCACCGAAGCTTTCCTACCATGGTCCTGTGGCGTCTCAGGCAGGACTTCAACCATTCTCAGATATCTGTGAGCCCAGAAGTTTCATCAGTCCGTTCTCTTTCCTAATTTTCCCAGACTCTAATTCAAGAAGAACTTGACAACCTTCAAGTCACTAGCGAAATTACGGTAGACGACGAGCGGTTGCGTCGCGGACGCGCAGGTGTCGTCAGCGGACAAATACACGGCAGTTGGAGGGTCGGGCGGCAGATCAAAGCGATGCCGCCTCGGCAATATTTCAAACATTTTGACGGCTTGCACCAGTTGTTTCTCTAACGCACTCAACATTCCCTGCTGTTTCAAAAACGACACTGAGACCGGACAGCACACAAGATTTTCCAGCCCACACGAAAAAGTCATGGGTGTTCTCCTTGGTGGAGAAGAGAATTCCGAAAGATGATCAAAACGCGCTAATTTTGGAGACCGGGGATATCCCTAAAAGTTCATATAAATCTCATGGCGTCGATTCGGCTGACCCTCGCAAACGCTTCAGGCTAAGGTTTGGGCCATTTTCCGTCGTTTCTGTCGTGGACGCTCGTTTTTCGCGATTTTCCGGCATGCTGCCCGTAATTTTGCTCGTCATGTCTCGAATTGGTGGTGGGCAAAATGCCGGTTGGCGATGATGAGCGCTTCAGTTTATCGCATCACCGTCATCGACAAGGCGCAAGACTGCTTCATGACACCACTGGCGGTTAGTTCATCATCTGAGAAGGTCTACAATTACCGGAATTGGACACAGACGTTTGGGCATAGACGGCCGAGACCAGACGTTTCAAACTCGCTCATGTGTTCCCTGCCAGCCTCAGATCATCATTTATCGGCGCTGAGAGATCGTCGCACCTGAGGGCCGCAAAAACAACGACGTGCTGCCGCATCGATTCTTCTCGGTTACAATTGCCTAATCGATACTATTCTGTGGTTGCGGTTCTCTAAACAGGAAAGAAGCTTGCTACATAAGGGATTGCCAGACGGGGAAAGGGAACCCTGTCCTGGATGGGAAATCAATGCGAAGAAGAAAGATGGAGTGCTGAGCGTTGATCAACCCCTTGAAGATGCGCCGCGCATCCTCCTTCACCCCGAAATTACGGCGTGTTTTCAAGCTCACTTTTCTTGAACAAGAACTTCTACTGATCTCCTACGGAAAATGTTCTGGTAATTTATGCAAACAGTTGGAAGGAGCTCTTACGGACATGAGGGCCATGTGCGGGTACTTATTT
Source organism: Ostertagia ostertagi (assembly GCA_036418205.1). Lineage (NCBI taxonomy): Eukaryota > Metazoa > Nematoda > Chromadorea > Rhabditida > Trichostrongylidae > Ostertagia > Ostertagia ostertagi. The sequence goes on from MU871191.1 coordinate 10,607, forward strand.
TGGGCCTAGGGCCACCACTACGAAGCGGAACTGCTGTGTTCCGCTTTCTCTGAAGTGGAAGGGATTATTGCATTCAGATAATACATCGCCAATGACGTTGGCGAAGTGAGCGCTCGCTGGTTGCGTTCGTCCGCATCCTCTTCGGAGCGCGTAAAAAGGCGCTGTCGCGTACGGCGCGTCTGCCCATTAAATGTTGAAATATGAAGCGACGAAAATTAGATTCGCTTGTGAAATGTGGTGA
>MU871192.1:15511-25829 GCA_036418205.1 Ostertagia ostertagi
CGTAGCAACTTTAGTCCTCATATTTGTAACCAGTAACCCACGCTCTATCGATTCGCCTGGGTCTCAATTCAATATTTTCATGAGAATTCAGAAGCCTTCCGTGGTGAGAAGGCCGAGCGCATGACCTTTGACCGTTGTGACAATCCCATAGGACTTTTCAGAGGATCGTCGTAGATCATCAGTGCTACCAAGCAGGTGTGGTCGTTGTTTCATTGATTGTCTTCTTGTTTTTCTCCTCGGCCTTGGTTGTGTTTCTGTTTTGTATTTCCGCCGACATTGCTTGAAATCTTGTTGATTGATGGCATGGATCCCTTGAACATTCCTCCTGATTTCTCTGGAGAATATTTATATGACACTCCGTTGGGAAAAATTTCGTCTGAAATAAAGGCGCGCAAATGCGCATTTCCAAACCGACCACTGCTGTCTTTTATTAGGCCGTGAGCGCGAGCAAGTGGGTAGCTGCTAGAGAAAGTATAGCTCGTTTTGAACCGATGTTCTAGATTCATGCCCTATTTCTTTCTACGGTCCGAGCCTTGCCCATTCAAATTCGATTCACTCCATCTAGTACATTTTGGAGGATCGCCAGGAAATGTACGAGTGGCCACAAATCACGATAACAAGAGCAAGCGCATGCGTGTTCAAAATCAACGTGAGATAATTTCGACTGCAGGCTATAGAGCACCAGAAACTCTCTCTAGAAGAGGGCTCACGAGCAAGGAAAAGCTCAAACCCCAAATTCCTGCCTGGCTTGTCGATTACCACTAACACACCGTGTGAAATGGGTTGCACGAACAACTCCGCTCCTTTGTCAATGTCAACATTAGGCGATTCGGTGAGAAACCCTCTCTTGTTTTTTACCCATTAATTAACACATTGACGACATTGAGACGCGGTAACGCGTCTCACTTTGCGCACCTCGTTGGACATTGAGACGCGTTACCGCGTCTCACCCTTGTCATCCCTTTTTCTAGCGTATGCGGGGATTCTTTCCCGAATTTGCTTGTCTCTATTCTATGGATTACAACATAACATAACTGTAAACGACATGGGTCACGGGTGATCAAATATGCTCCAGTTTAGCAGAAGTTTTTTAAGCACAGCGGAATTGGCAGCTCGGTTCATTCCTCGTTTTCTTCCTATTCTGATGAACATGTCAGTGAGAAAAGGTAGTGAAAGTAAATACAAACTTGAAAGGGATAGAAAGATATATGTTTCACTTGACACATCCACATCGAAAATAGTTTTGGCATCCACTACAGAGAAAAGGACTTGAATTCCAATTTTCTTTACCATTTCACGTTTTTTGATCGGAATTTCGCTACTATATCTTCGATTACTTTCTACGCATTGAATATTGCTGAAATGGTTTCGTACCTTTGAAGCTTCCCAAGGTTATCGTTCGAAATTTACGGGTGTGAGGTGTGACGGCCGCGCTCGCAAAAGCGCCCTTGTCCCACGCGGTGCAAAAACCCAAAACGCGCGATGTCGTCAACGTGTTAATCAAGTTTTTCCTATTGTTTTTACATGGTGTATAGATTTCATGCGAGCACTTTATCTTGTTACCGTGATTTGTGTCCACCCTATATACAGGGTGGCGAAAAATTACTTGCGCCATAAAGAACGTCCTAAGGCTATTTTTGGTCCTACAAAATCGAAGGGAAAAATTAAATTTATAATGGCAGCCAAACTCTAACTGTCCACCTAATTTAAAAAGTATCAAAGTGGCCGCTGTCACTTTTGATATAGATCTGAATTAGTTTCGACATCGAGTCGATGGTGCGGCGAAGCTGGAGAGTCGCCTGGTTTGACGAAAAAATTCTCCATTTAAGCAGCTAAAAACTCCTAAATCACCATCAACTTTTTTGCTCAGCTCTTGGGAACATTTGTAATTGGAAAATACCTGCAAGAATTCCGTTCGCTGAAAGTTTGATGATTTGGAGCAGTATCAGTGCTTTGGGCAACCCTTCCATTGGTTTTTATCGATAAAATCATAGAAATCAGTGCAAAGATCTATCATGAAGAGGTCTTCGAGAAAGCTCTGGTGCAAAATCACAAAAGTGTTGTCTTTCTTCGTCTTTGAACAAAAAATAAAATTAGGATATTTTTCGTTTCGCACGTGATTTTTCGCCACACTGTATATAATCAGACAGTGCGATAGTTTTTTGTAGGTCAAAAAACCTTATCAAAATGTCGTTGTTCTGAGCCGTAGGGCTCTTTCTCTATTCGAATATAAGACGAGATGGTTGACAAATGGTTGAGAATGAGGACAAACTTTGATTTGAAAATTTCCTTTTGAAGATTTTTGAGCAGGCCAGACTCTTAGAAATTAGCTTGTGCTTGCGTTTGGTTTCGCCTTGCTCTCTTACGAAAACCATCGTATAACATTCGTTTAATGCGCGTGGCACCGCTTCTGGCGAAATTTCAGTTTTTTGGATGAATCCTTGGAAATGGGCTTGAATTGGACTAGACCTCATTTAGGTGAAAAAAGCACTGTGCTGTCGATTGACGTGCCAGTTATGGAAAAACTTCGACGCCCATTGTCGAGTAGCGCGTCGAGTGTTCCTTCCAGCACTTGAGGCGCGCAGAACATTATGCCCAAAAAACACCGAAGCCTTGTCAGGGCAGACGTAGAGGCCTCTATGCAATCTTTCCTGCTAGCTGCACAGCTTTCGGTCTCCTTTTTATTCCCTTTTAGTGCAACAATAATGTGTTAAAAGGGTGAAGATTATGGCGACGTCGGCCCTTTTGGCATGCGCCACGCAGTCTCTTCCATTCAAAATCGTGAAGCGTGTTTATGCAATAATTGCGCGGCCCAGTTGATCTGTTTTCGTTTTCCTCCACAATTCTGGTACTAATTACCCGTTGCCTGAGGAGTTGATGTTTTGGTTGGCCTGAGCGAGATCCGATCCAAGACTGGCTCCTTTACTGTGCCGGTGGAGTGGCGCCACTTGCAGCTACAACACCTTCGCCCACAAAGGGGATATGGAGCCACTTTGAGCTTTGTAATTCTCTCAAAGCCGGTACCAGTCTTGCTTAATTTACAAGCTCAACGCTGAACGCCGATACTTCTTGAAGACCAGCAAGTTCAGGCCAAATATGGGTCGTAGATTGTGATTTCCTATGGTTCAAGCAAGCCGCAAAAGCCGGCTGAATATTGAATCACTGCCTCTAATTCTGGTTGGAAGATGGAAATGTGTGCTGAACATTCGCACAGCATTGTCAAAAAAGTCTCTCCTGCACCATCCGTGGTATGTTTTATTTTCATTGATTGTTACGTACATTGTGGCTAACTTTGAGAACAAGCAAATAAATAAATAACTAAATGGAGCAAATAAATACAAATAAGCAACTAAATAAATAAATAAAATAAATAGATAAATTAATAAACTGCCAATAGAGTCACATTTACGACCGCGGAAAATAGTAATTTGAATTCGCACTGCGCTTCGCCCACGGGGTGTGCCTTCCCATTGCCAATTACCTTACGATTTTCAGCAATTTTGTTGCCTTTTTGGCTGTGCATTCAAATCTACCTATCTAACCTGAATGACAACACCACATGGATTGACTAGCATTGACGAATCCGGAATCCCTGGTTTTTGATAAACTTGTCTTGTTGTGAATGCAGACAAATCACGCGAAAATGTATTTCCCAGCTATTATATGGGCAATTTGCTTTGTTGAACCGGATAAGCGCTCCATATACTTTTGAACTTTATGTTATGAGTTATGCCCTCTGCATTGTAGAGGAAACAACTCTCAACGTATAAGAGATGCAGCGCTTCATTGTGGGCGCAATTTGGTGTTGGCAAGGTGTTAGCGCGACGCAGCTCCTCAGCTAAATCATTATTAATTAAGAATTCTCTCAGGCTGATTTTCAATAGTTGCGTTCCATTACTCGTTAAAGTTCATGTATTCATTGGCAGAACATCGCTTGTGGAGTGAAAAAGCAGTTGTACTTTCTGCGCGGGCGCCCAACATGTGCCTCTATAGCTCAGTGGCAGAGCGTCTGTCTCGTAAACAGAAGGTCTGCGGTTCAATCCCGCATGGAGGCAACGTTTTGCATTTTGTCTGAAATACTGCTTACACTTAGTTTTCCCACCTCCTCTGCCTTTTGTTTCTTCTGTTGTGATCAACAATTCACAAATAATAACTATTACTTCGAATAATTGGCCCCCTTTCATGAATAAGTATTTCGTATCTATATACATAATTTTCTCTTAGAAGTCCTCTTCTATACTTCAAAATTTTAAAAGATCCTTTAGCAGAGGTCAGCAAGAGCGCTACCAAGGTTTTAGTGTTAGCGCTGGCTATGTGCTCTGGCTCGAGGATATCGATTGCACTTGACACATGATTTGTCTCGACGTTCAACGATTCTCTTCACTTCGATTTTCACTGAGAAACTCGTTCCTCTTCTCACTTAAGAACTCCTCTTGACGCGTAATTCCCCCCAAACAATCGCACTTGCGTCGAAAAAAGCGTCGTGTCCAATCAGCAACACAACTGTTCAATGCTTGTCATTGTACACATGTGTAATTTCGTGTTATTTCATAAGTAGAACTGATATGAACAAAATGGGTCTGTGGACAGTTTAGCTGGCCAAGGCGGAACTGCGCTTTTGTTTGTTTTGATCTCGATTATTTATTGACTTTGTCAATATTGTCTTACGAGCCCTCATCTACTCAAGGTGATTCATTTTATTATCATTGCGTCTTCCTGGCGCCACTGGTGCATTTACTAGAGGTCATCAGACCTGCACTTACGGGTAGGTAGTTTTTCGCTATCAAGCAGTCCTTTCTAAGCACTGCATTGTAGGGTCAACAAGAAAGTACTGCACTGTTTTCTGTTCCAATCTTTTTTTTCACTACTTCTCAATTTTTCTCCATTTTCGGCCAGCGTGTCGAGTTCGAAGGGGCGTCTCGAATGAGATTTTCATGAAATGATGTCTAAACTTTTTTTCTTTTTACTAGTAGTTTTTGATCATGGTAATACCTTAACTAATACACTGTTTGCCTCGTCATTAGCGTATCCATGAGTGCAAACATAAGCAATAAAAATAAGAATAAATAAATAAAACAGTAACTAAGTAAGCAAAGTACCCGTGGAAATCGTTTGAATGCGCCATGCATCTTGCAACCTTCAGCGTTTAAGTGTCGGCGTAAATTTGGTGTAGTAGCAAGTGGCACGCTGTTTACCACGCACGCGGTTTGAGAACCGAATCCTGGGTCGTGAGTCGTCTAGGGCCAACCAAGCCTCCTCCCCTCCGAGGTCGGTTAATTGGTACCAGACTTGTCTGGGAGGATAAAAACACTGACTTGAACATCGGCTGGCCCCCGCAAGTCATTGTATAGGCCACATCGCATTCAAATGCCACTGCGAATGTACAAATGGAAGTAGAATGCGTGCCGCATCCCAAAAAGGATGATGAACGGCAAATGCTCTGTAAATAAAAATGCTTTGTCCTTTTATTTTATTTTTTTTTTCACGGTGCTATCCGCGTTTTGTTGCCTTCCCTTCTAGCCACCACACTAAGCTTCTTAGTACAGCCGGAACTCCATTTTCTGGCTAGATTTCCAATTGATTTTACACGACTGCTGGATCTATTTTTCAGTTTCTGTTATTTGACCACTATTGATAATGGAAGAATCGATAAAATGGAGAAATTGCATCATTAGAGAGATATTAAATTGAGAGACACTTGCTCATAAATGGAGACGTCAGAGAATCAGGACAACGAGGTCGTTTAAAAATTGGACAAAGTGGCAGACATGAAAAATTTGTCGGATTCAGTACGCCTATGGAATAGAATGGTGGAGCAGAAATGCAGTGACCTTTTAATCACTTGCTGCGTCCTCAGCTCGATGCCGCTTAAAGGCACAACCCAGGCAGAGGTCGTGTGAACTCTTCTCTTCGGTCAGAAGTATAGAACCCTAGGGGACAATCACAAATGTGGCGTTCACGTGCACGGAATTCGACCGACAAGAACGCTTTGGGCTTGCAAAGTAAGCTGCTCGAGCTGCAGCGAACGAGCTCTCTTATCAGGCCGTTGTCTGGTGCTCTCTCATCTGATGCGCTCTCTCGCCCCATACTCTCCTCTTCGCGCTTAGTCTCTCGTTCCTTTAGCACAGCCAATTAGGAAGGTGAGTGAGCCCTCAACCTGAGCGTTTTCGACGGATTCTTTTCCTTTTTTCTTCACTGCCGGCCCACTTGGCACCGATACATTCACATTCGTGTGCAAGAGCCACACCAGTGCGATCCTGGGGCATGCCTTTAAAAGCACAGTCCTACGCATTGCCACTGATGATAACTAAACTTCCCTCTGAATACTAAATCGCACTAACAATAAGTGAAAGGGCACCATTCTCTGCCGAAATCTTGCCACTCACAATGAGTTCGCGAAAAAATTCCAAATATAACCAAAATATTCTCTGGGCTTTTTGAGTTCATTGAAATTTTTCTCGATAGACTTCTGGTGCCTGTGTGGCACAACACTCCCAATCCTGGTTCCCATAACTCATTTTTGTGCAGCAATCTGATGAGACCACCTTGACGCTGATCTTACGCACGTTTTTCAACGATTGTGTACAAGGGTTTTTTGTTCACCGGACTCTTTCGAGAGACTCTTTGAAGAGAGAGCGTGAAAAACTGCCACGAGAAAGTGGGCGACTCGATCCACTCCATCACAACTTTCAATTTCCGTGTTTTGCCGGCTTAAAACCCAAAGAAAATTCAAGATTGTTCCACATCTTTAGATTTCCTACTTTTTCGTGTTATCAAAATTTTTGTATTTATTCTTGAATTTAGCGGTATTGTACCGTTTTTCCGTACCGTGAACTTTATTCGTTATTTTTTCTGATGTTCGCATTCAATTCAGTCATAGCTTAGTCTTCTTTTGAGCGCTGCAAAGCCATGGGTTTGCAGGTGATTGGATACGTTTTTGTGTTGGTTTGCGTGTGCGATGACGACGGACGCCGGCGTTCATCGCACGGAATGTGTGACAATCGCTGAAGAAGCCGAACATGACGTCGACGATCTGGACAGCGCTATCGATCTGACCAAAGAGATCGAAGACCTGGACAAGCTGCAGGTCAGTCGGCTAGCCCGTTTTTACTTCGGAACAATCTATAATATTTCTGTTCCACTGACTTCTCTCGATGCCTTGCAACATCTGCAAGTAATGTTGCTGTTGCCGAGTTTTCCTCCACATTCTCTCCTCCTCCTTTTTCCTTGTCGCTCGAGAGTACTACGGCGATTATCCATTTATCGAGAATTTTTACCCAATTTTTCAAAAGTTCGTTTTGCTCTGTCTGTTGAAATACTAAACTGTATTGATCATCCATCAATATAAAATCTGGCAGTCGTTCATCGAGTTGATATATAGCGCCGGTTAAGCCTTCATACACATTTCCTCATTGACGGCAATTAACGAAATTGCTCAATTAGAGTTGGATAGCGAACTTCATCCACGGTGTTGTGACAGAGGTATTATAAAAACGTCAGGTAAATTCTATAAGGTCGGTCCATGATTTCTGGGTCACACCTCGTTGGTTAGAGTCAAGATTTTTTTCCAAAGACAAAAGGACTGCCTTGCTCAAGGGCCCAAGTTCTCAGCGAATTTTTACTTTACCAGTGTGTCAGTACGCCCAGGAAAAATATGTTGTGTTTTTTTCTCCTTGGCCTTGCACCGTACGTGCGATCGAATCGTTGAGCAATGATTTCGCAACGAACTACCGTAGCCGCGGCGTGGCCGTTGGACAACCCTAATACGAGGCAACTCATAAAGGTTGAGGTACAGAAATACGCTTCCAGGATAAGCTGAAGTCTTAGGCCACGGAAAACCAACAATGCCATGGCTGCTACCTTTCAATTGGGGCAGAGTAGTTGCTACGATGTTTCAATGTTCCGAGAGTTTTTTGGAAGTTTTCATGACATTAAAAAAAGTGGATCAAAAATTGCGGACTTAATTTGATCCTCTTCATAACTGCGATTTCTCCTACTTTGTTTGTTGGCAGCTCCAAAAAGCTTCCTTCCATATCACCCTATATTTTGTGAAAAATCGTGATAAGTATCGTATCGCCGAACAGACCATTGAAAAATTTGATTATTCGTAGATAATTAGTTAGTAAACATCCTATTTCAAAATCTATAAGTTTGCCGTTTTTCCCTCACAAATAGTCTCTGTTTCGGTTTGACGAGGAGAAATGGAGCTAACACAAAACTTTCTTGATGCGCCATGCATCAAAACTTTTGTACGGTTTCAGAACCATGGTTGCCTTTTACCAAGACCATGTCACCCGAACAAGTTCTGCACCGGTCGCTATGTTGACATAATTTGTCTATTTTTCGGAGATGTCTATTATCGAATAAAGGCCAGAAGGCGAAGGGGCTTAGTTTGAAAGTGGTTCAATCCGATCAATCATATTTGTACTCTCTCTTCTTCTCACGGGCTTGTTAAATTTGAGGCAAGCTGCTTAGATTCTGTTCTTTTCTGTTCTCTTTTTCTGCACTGGTCTTACCATGTCACAGGCGTGTAAGTTCCTTTATTTTATTTCAGTTTCCTTTATTATCAGTTATGTTTTTTCATTCTTTTTCCTGTGAAGTTCTCATTTCTGTTACCCGAACATCACCTGTCTGATCATTACAGTCTAAATCTTGTCGTGAAACTTTGCGCAATGTGGAGGGGTGTGTGTTCCGGCAAAAGAGTACATGAAATTAATCATTTCCACTATCTCAGAAAACGTCTTACACTTTTCACTTTATTACACTCCACATTAAAATGAAATGACTCAACTGATGGCAAGCATAAGAAAGCGCGTTTTTGAATCTGGTAATTTCATTATGTCAAGCTCTCATCTCTCGCGCTACCATCGTGGGGGGCGGGAGGGTTCAGCGACGTGCGTCTCAGTTCCAATAAAAAATTGTTATTATCGCACGAATCTTCCAATAAAAATTGTTATTATTGCACGATCAGATTGGATTTAAAAGTTAAATATTTGTTTATCTACTTTAAATCTTCTTCTTGACATAATCAACCGTGAGGAACCTATGAGCGAATATGAACCCACTTCTATGCTACGGAAGGCTGCAGGGTATCCGAACGCTTTACCCGTATTGTAAACCAATTTCCGGCGAGTGAATAGCAGAAGATGACCACAAAAATCGGCTGTCCTTGGAGTTATGTTTCAACTTTTTTTTATGATTTCAGTTTTTTAAGCTTTAGTTCATCTAATAGTGGCCCAGTGCAGATTTCAAGGGAACCTGTCAACTCGGTAATGACGTCAGGTTAACGTCATAATCGCCGTCAATCACGTTGAAATGATTGCCGTTCCCCGTTCCTAGGCCAGCGCCCTTTTCTCTACCAACCCGCTCGCGTGTTTACACAGTGAACGATGCCCGGCGTCGGCGGCAGTAAAGGCATTGTGTCTATGATGATGATGGGCTCGCGATGTCAAAGTTGAGGGCATAATTCTCAGAGGTCATTTCAGCTCGTTTTAGGTCCTATTTCCAAATTATAATGAAGCCATGTTCTTCCATGCATGAGTGTGTGTAAAAAAGGTTATCGTAATTATTTATTTGAAAGCTTTGTGCTGTAGAGGAATTCTTCGCTTTCGGGCTCGAAACCACATGCAAAAATTAGCTTTTTTAGAAGTAAAGATAGTATAGGATAATCAAAAATAGTAATGATTACACTAAACTCGATTCTCTTCCCGTGGTGTCTCTTAAAAGTGGAGTTTAACGATGAGAAGGCAGACCACTGGAAATCAGGGGAAGGTGGTCAGTGATGCGAGGATGGAGAAAAAACCACTCAAAGCTGTCTAAAAACCGAGGAATGAGAACTCTTTTGTTTAGCGGATTTCCGCATTGGAGCGAGTCTCAACGGTGCTGCCCTCCCTAAGCTAACAATCTATCTGCTATACGGCTAGAGTCAGACGGCGAGGGATTACCCATCAGTGGGCGTGCAGCGGCGCGAGCGGCGCTAGCTCACTGCCTGTGTACCCTTTGCCGCAAAACTTACTTCATCCTGTATCCTCAGGTCCCCTGCATTTCTACCAGGTATCTTTCCCCTTTTTGGACCTCCGATATTATCGTGGAAGCCTCGTGGAACAACTCTACTCTACTTGTAGCTGTATAGCCGAGAGCGACAAAAGGCAAGCACTTACTTGAAGATCTCAAGAACGCCTGAAACTGCCTCATTATCCAGGAAACAAGCTGGATTAAGGCATGAAAGACTACATCTTCGCAAGGCTACTTTCATTTCTGTGGGTTACAAGGCTACTGTCCACAAAGGATGAGACCGTAGCTGGAAAAGCACACAATT
>MU871193.1:11904-25094 GCA_036418205.1 Ostertagia ostertagi
CGTCCACTTTGTAAACGAGTATCCTGCTTCCTCAATCTCATTGATACCTGATATCAAGGATTTGGTAACGTTTCAAAATCTGTTCCTGTCTAGAAGTCTCTAAAAGGAAGCAACGCCAGAGGCTGTCTTCAAAATAACTCTGCATTACATGTCCATGGAAGGCATCGCATTTGCAACCAAGAAAGGAGCAAGCACTTTGAAAGGGAATGCTACTTTCAGATTTCTTACCCAATTTCTACTCTTCTCTATTATCTTTCACAGATCGTGCAACATCTCGCCTTCGACAAAATCAATTTGAAGAACTCTTGTGATGCTAAAGGATACATCTGAGACTTATGCAACTTCACGCGCAGTTTGCCTTGGGTCTGCCCACACCAGCTTACGCAAACGATCATTGTCGACTTCGAGTTCACGTCCCGATCAAGTGGAACTTTCAAGCTTGGAGTCTCCCTCGCGGAAGCGTTCAGACCAACCTTGTGCAGTGCATTCGGATACCCTACGTTCTCCACACGCAGCATCAATGCGACGTCTGGATTAGGCTGCTGATTCGCCAAATATCAACCCGTATAGTAAAAGGTCATGAAAGTACTGTTGTGAAAGTTGCATATTGCAGAAACGTGATAAGCTACAGGTAATAGCTAATAATTATACTGAACTTGCACATATATGTTCTCCTTATATATGCACGAGCCAAGTTGCTGGCAGGCGTTTAGCAGGTTAAAAAAAAGATTTTTTGAAAACCGCAAGGACTTTCCCTACAACCTAATACTTTTGCATAGGGGTTGTTTTGTGCAGGCGAGCGTCATATTCGTGATCAGGACACCGAGTAAGTTCTATAAGGAAGTTCATACCAAATTTGGTTGAAACAGGAGTTGTGCGGGCTTACATACCACTTGGAATTAGGGGATATTTATGTACTCAATAGTTGCTACAGTGAAGCGCGCTATGATTGTGATTGTGACAAACGAACGCATACACACATCCAAAAGCACTCTCGGCTGATAATTCTTTTCACGCAAATCTCCAAACACAACAATCCTTTGGCAATCCTTCCTTGCGCGGAAACTTTTGTAAATTCCACGGAAAAGGAGAAGAAATTTGTGCCAAAAGAAAACCAGTTGTCGATTGTCGAATTTATAATAGCGAACATGGATTGCGTCCCAATTTGCATCCTGTGACGTGACTTTACATTTTATCTTTTTGCATTACCATAACTATATGCTACCATTTTATGCTATTCGCACTACAACGAGAAGCGGTGAAATAGCACTGTGTATTGGAAGAGTGTTGGTTCCTCTATATGTATATAAGCCAACCTAAAGTCTAATCAATTGTTTTTGCTCCACTTTCGTCCATCAACACCTCAACAAAAACTTCGCGAATGAGCTGTGGGAAGGGAAAGAAACAGGAATGGAGTTTTTTCGTATGGCAACAAAAGGTTGCGCTCCTGCGAATCCTGGGAGCGGCCAATCTTTTCTGAGTCCGCCACCGTTTGCTCTTTGCCCGCCATCAGCAGGTCGCTGGTTAGCTATTCATTTTGATAAGCACGCACTTCGAAAGGGATCCTATACTTTTCCCATTATGAATTCCTTTCTCAATCAACCGAGTATAGATCGTTTTGTTTGGCTGGTATGCGTTTTTCGTGGCCAACGGGCATAGAGTCCCATATATATACGCATTTTTGTCAATGGATCTATCTTGTTTTTTCGCCCCTAGGGTATTATTCGGCATCTTCGCTTCCACTATGAACCATACACAATCCTATCGTAATCCCTTGCCTTAAGATCGACTCTATACTGCTGAATATTTTGAATCGTCCGAAGTTCCGCAGCTCGTGGTCTTGTCAGCACATCGCGAATGGCGTATGGACGCGTTTCATCATTTCACTTACGCAGGCCGTAATTTCAAGATTGGGTTAATGTGTTAAAGGCGACGTTAAACAGATCGATCCCTTCCCTACCTTGTCCGTTCCAGTTTTCTCTTTATTTCTGGATTTTCTTTGGTCTGAATTTTGATTTGTGAAGTTTTTAAGTGACTCAGTAAAGTCAGATTCAGCGACCAGGAAAGTTCCTTTTTAGAGTCGACAAAGTTTTTCCAAGAAATTTCTCGAACTTTTTTTGCCTGTCTGAAGTAGTAGATCACGTCTGAACGAAGAGCGGACCGATTTTCCGCACAGAATTAGAGCCGTTCTACGCACTTGCAGAGCCTGCTGCTCCTCGTAAGATTTAATCTTGAACTGAGCTGTACTTCAGCTTACATTCAAGATCAAGATGTGGAATTATCATCTCGCATAGAGTGGAAACAAGTAAATCCCCGGTAGCGTAACGCGGTAGCTACTTGTCCGGAAACGAGGGCTGCGGGTCTTCAAAATTCATATGGAGACAAAAGCTCTTAGTTCGCAACCCAGGCATTGTTGTGAAAATAATAGAAACAGGCGGTTGTATCAACGGAACTAATTTGATGAATACTTGGAGCGGGACACCCCATGCCTCCACCTCTGAAGTTCTATTGTATTAGGTTGTCTCATAAGTAGTGGCGCATTTTTTCAAACGGAAATTTTTCTTGTGAACCTCTAATGTTTTACAATGTTTCATATACCATTCGATAGGAAATTATCTGCTCTACAAGAAGGTATGTACCCTTTTTTTGATTGTTGCAAATTGTTTGAGTTTTAGGCATGCAAAGTGGGAGCTCCGGACGACGAATTTTCGCCAAACCGACAGCTGACCTAAACTTTATACTTCCCTAGAAGAAATCAATCAATAATGTAACTATAACTTACTCATAACCTCTACTAAACATTCCACATTTAGGTTCCCTAAAAGCTTGTCTCGTTTAATTTTGAGATTTAGTTATTCCAGTGCAACTCGGTGGTTGCCTGCCGGCTTTTGTGGCACTCGATCCTTGGTTGAAGGTGAACAGCAGAAGGTGCCGGAAGTGTTCCTTTTCGTCGACTTGACATACCACCATTTTCTATGCTGAAACTCGACCAGGATTGAAATCAAAACCAAATCTGCATGCGGGTAAGTAGAGCAGAAGAAACGCTTCCTACAGGTGTATAAAGTAGCGTCAATACTGAGGAATTGGAATGGAAAATATCAGTCTGAAGGAAGCCCTATGGGTTGACAGGCAACCACCGAGTTGCACTGGAATAACTAAATCTCAAAATTAAACGAGACAAGCTTTTAGGTATAAAGTTTAGGTCAGCTGTCGGTTTGGCGAAAATTCGTCGTCTGAAGCTCCCACTTTGCATGCCTAAAACTCAAACAATTTGCAACAATCAAAAAAAGGGTACATACCTTCTTGTAGAGCAGATAATTTCCTATCGAATGGTATATGAAACATTGTAAAACATTAGAGGTTCACAAGAAAAATTTCCGTTTGAAAAAATGCGCCACTACTTATGAGACAACCTAATATTTTCGCTATATGTGGACAAGTCCGGTGGACAGCAGAGAGAGACGTTGGATAATGTCCCCCACGCGGGAGCGCGCTATACGCCAGTGCTATCGAGCTTCAGCTTTAAGGAAGCGATCCGCTGCGCTTGCCACATCGGATCACCGAAAACTCTGCGTTATCAACGATAAGGTCGGAGATAGAAGTGGTTAGAAGTGTAATCTAACGGAAGACCCACACAAGGCACCAGTAAGAATCTACGGCTGCTTGGAATGAGGTATACTCGATTTCGGAAGACGAGAAGAAAATCGAGTGCAGACCACACATCATAAGAGACGACGGCCAAGAGAAAAGCGGCTTTTTTTTTGGCCGTCGTCTCTTATGGTGTGTGGTCTGCACTCGATTTTCTTCTCGTCTTCCGAAATAGAGGGTACATCCAGCACGAAAAATGTGACACGACATGATGAAACCGTTATACTCTAGCCACGGTGCGACATGCATCACCTTCCACGTCTGATACGCAGATGCAACTCAGAACTGGACGTGGGTTCCGGTGGCATCACGCTGTTGATAAGGCGCCACTGCCCCCCCCCCTAAGCGACAACCTGTCGTAGGACCTATCCAATTCACTATGTAACTTTCCTAGTCGTTCTCATTAGGAAATTTCGTGAACACTACTCAGTAGTGTAGGATTGACAGCTGAACATCCCTCCAATACCTTCGCTAACAAGGGAGGTCGTTCAGGGTGTGCCAAGCTTTTTCAAAATAGTTTCTCGCATGATATAGGGGCACATGCGGGAACCACAGAACCATGGTTCATTTTTTCTGAACGGCCCTTTGAATATCCAGAGAAGAGGGTCCCTAGTCGATTCCTCATGGGTTACAGAATTTTTGCATTTTGAGTTGACGCTTTTCCAAAATTCGCGCAAAAGGAAGTTAGCATGAGGTTGTTACCTAATTCATGATGAGAGACCGCCGTACCTTACAAAACAATTACTGTTTAAAACTGCGCGAAAAGGGTCGCACGTGAAAACAGCTCCACGGGGTGTGAGGTCACGAGAGCGTGTGTGGGTCCGGACAGTTTTTCGGAGCAGCGAAGTCTATTTGTAAGGGTTACTGACGGTCCTAATCATGAATATGGTACTAATTATTCATGCTAACTCCATTTTGCGCGAATTTTGAACGTCAACTCGAAATGCAAAAATTTGTCACCACGAGGAATCGAACTAGGGACCCCTTTTCTGGTATTCAGAGGGCCGTTCAGGAAAAACGGAACCATGGTTCTGTGGTTCCCGCATGTGCCCCTATATCATGCAAGAAACCGTTTTGAAAAAGCTTGGCACACCCTGAACGACCTCCCTTGTAAAAGCATTGCCTCCTGATGATGTTTTCAACGAGAAGATCTTCAGATTTAGGTTTTTGGGAAATTTGTGGGTGAAAGTGCCGTTATGGGGCAGCGGTGTGATTTGTTACCAGAATACTTTCCAAAATTTGTCAGCATACAAAAGCAAGAGGCGTGTATTTTCTTCCATGCTGCCTTCTCCAGATCTATCAACACGCATGGTGCCAAACGCTTGGCGGAGATCCTCTGTGTGTCACTTTTCTACCCTCATCCGTTCTCTTCTCGCGAGTGTACGGCTGCATCGGGATGCAATCGCTTACCGAGCAGATCAGGTTCAGTGAAATAATCTATTGTAGAAACAAGACTTTTTCTATGTATTTGAATCTGAATTCTTATCCACCCACATTATGCATGTCGTAAGATGTCAGTTTAGTATGCTACTAGTTCATACTTCATATACAAGGCAAAAATAGTGTGGGCAATGGCGTCAGATAGCCAAAAGGTCGTCTCACCTACCGCCAGACGAAAGAATAACATTTTTGTGTTCGTTTATCGTTTGGGTAATGCGCCAAGTTTAAGCGCGTTCATCACAAAAAGGTGACTGGCAAGCAAAATTGAAAATTCAGGTAATGAAAGGTGGCGTTTACCAACATGACGGTACACTCGAGGTGGAGGACTATGCGAGGGGAATCACGGAAAGCTACGATAACAAAGTGAGCAGAAAGAAATCCGTCAAATGGCGTAGACACGAGACAGATTTCGGTTTTCAGGGGATCCAAGATCCGTTCTCGATCATTGACCTCGACGTGGTTAAACGCAACCTGGATCTTTGGAATAGGGCATTGCCGTCCGTCAAGGGCTTATTTTGTAATTATACAATTTTAAAATCAATGACCAATCCGCGGTAAAAGTGATGTTTCGGACGGGTAGAGTGGTAGATTGCCCTATGATGCGACTTCTATTTATATTGAATTTTATTGAAACAACACTTGTAGATACTAACATTTATTAACATCTCTTATACCACAATTCCTGAAAGCAATTGTTAACACATATCGCAACTTATACAATTTCTATTTTATTTCCTACATTAGTTAACGTTATGTTTGGTTAGCCCTTACTTCTGAACTCGTATTGGGTTCTTCAATATTGATTTGTGCCTTAAGGTGTTGGTCGATAGTGGCTTGGAGGTGTGAGTTGGTGGTCCTTGGTTAGTGATATTGATTGGTGGCCTTGGCCGGTGGATGATCCACTGGCTGTACCTTATTGATTCCTTGTGCTTATTGATTATTTGGTTCATGCTGGCGTTGTTGCCTTAGGTTTATTGTGCGACCGGAGTCGCTTGTTTGGAGACCGCTGGAGACGACTGGAGAAGTTGAGGAGACCGGCGAAGACCGCGAAGGAGCTGCAGGAGTCTCTGACGAGGTGGTATTTACCCCCAGGCCAGGGGGCGGTCCGTTGGAATGGCTGGTTGGAATGGACTGGCAGTGCGGCCAGCGGCAATTTGAACGCAGGTTTTGAGTTAGTTAATCAATAGGATGACGTGTCAAGGATCCACCTTGATTTCTTCGTCGCATCATGACGAAACGTCATGACACATGTCGATATCGGCAGTAGAAATCAAATTTGCCGTGAAAAGCAGGTGATACACATAGGAAGGCTGTATCTACCTACCCCCCAATTCCGTTACACTATCAGAATCATTGTGCATCAGATAAGCGCCAAAAAGCACTACGTTCATTAGAAGGAAAAATTTGGAAATATTCGAAAAGTGATTAGAATCTCGAAGATGCCTTTAAAGGACGAATTCACGATTAGAATGAAGGTCGAAGAAGGAGTAATTCACCTAGTTGAGGGACCCGCGGACCTCCTAAGGGTGCGGACTGAAGCGCAATTGGCACCGAAGGAGTTGACCTCGGCGACCTATTAAGGCTCAATCTTGGCGCGGTGGGCCAGTGCACGCCCACCGATCATCTGATCACTCGCCGCAGGTCTATACGTGGCGAGTGATTAGATAGGTGAGAGAGCGTAGTGTTGAAGAGGGCACAGCGATGAGAGTCGCATCAATGCTCAAATCAACGGGCAAGGAAGGGGTCCCATTTCTCGGGTTCTGGGCCGTTTCTCATGGTTTTTCCTTCTTTATTGTACCACTCAGGGTGGTGTAGTGGCAAGTGGCACGCTTACCACGCGAGCGGTCCGGGGATCAAATCCTGGGTCGTGAGTCGCCCGGGCCAACCAAGCCTTCCATCCCTCCGGGGTCGGTTAATTGGTACCAGACTTGTCTGGGAGGATAAAAACACTGACTTGTACATCGGCTGGCCCCCGCAAGTCATTGTATAGGCCACATCGCATTCAAACGCCACTACGAATGTACAAATGGAAGTAGAATGCGTGCCGCATCCCAAAAAGGGATTGATCAACGGCAAATGCTTTATCCTTTATCCTTTTTACCACTCACCATCGCTAGGTCAATTTGAAATAGGTTGCCTTTCCAGCGTGAATTCCTCCTCAAGGCTGAGAAACAGCCTACAGGTTATCAATTCATATGTCAGCGCTATGGCACCTGGTTCGTTGAAATCTCCTCTAATAACTACTCCCAATCACGCTTCCTATCTCCTTCTCTGAACTCTTCGAAGATGAAGTCTTCAGTAGGAGTTCCCGCAAGGAGGGTCAGAGGTGCATGTATTCTGAACTTCCGCTAACGCCACCTAGCTCTAACGCAGATTCGTGACGCATTTCTGATCAGGGTGGAATCCTGATAGAAATCTGCTCAAGCTAAAGGGACCTTCCATTTGGGGCCCGATTAGTGGTCTGAATCCAAGCTCATAGTGAGTCATGTCGCATTCAAATTTCGTTGAACAGATGTGACGTAGCCTAAAAAAATATGGTCGATCAACGCCGAATGCTGAATCGTCTTCATGTAAACTCCTAATCTAGTGGCGGCTTTTTGATGCACCTGCAGCAATCGTTGAGTACAGCAACGAGCTCGAAGGACTGCTCATCCCCATGAATATCCCTTCCCACCAATGACCTCACTTCGTACCGTATACTTTTTGAAAAAAAAAACACTTCAGCCATACTACGCCATCAAATGTAACCCAGACCTCAACATCCTGAGAACGCTATCAGCCCATGGAGCGTGCTTTGATTGTGCAAGCCTTCAAGAGATGGATACGGTAAGCGATTTGTCTTATTCGAAGAAATATTGTTACATATTTTTCAAATCCTTCCATCTCAGATCTTGTCAAATGGACTAGCAGATGGTGAAGACATTATTCTTGCTCACCCAATAAAAAGTCGACGTTGTATAGAGTATGCTATCAGGAACGGAGTCACATTAATGACTTTTGACAGCGTCGAAGAGTTGAGGAAAATTGTCAGCACTACTAGTAAGGCGATGTAAGCATAGTTACTGTAATAATCTTTCCAAATGGGACATAACGATGTCAAAAGCGTGTGCTAGAACGTCACCAGGTAGCAGTGAAGCGCACTGCATGTTCCCCGCCAGTTGGTTTAAGAACCTCGGACTGCCAGTAAGACAGATTGCCCCTCAACGAAGTGTGAGTCCAAATGTGTGGTGAACCGTACTGCTGCTCAAAGAGCTGCTCCCGTAAGTGACTTCCCATTGAACCATTGACTTCTATTAACCGCGTTTGACAGCTTTTTTTAATCTCCATTCTCGTGGCACTGCTCCTTTTATGACAGACAGTGTTTTTTCCTTGCAAGCGTACATTGCTCAAAGTGAACAGAAGAAGAGATGGTTTTCGGGGTCAATGGTTTCTTCGGTGGCATTGTTTCCTGGAATTCTATTGTCCTTTATTCCACTGCCGCCTGTTCCCACCAACACTTTCATTTTCCGCTGACGCTCCAATCCAGCTTGGATGGGTATCTACCCCCCAGTGAAGTATTTGTACCTTCCAACAGTAAACCTCTGTTACGCTTTGGACCTGTGGCTTGACTCGGAGCTTTGAAAGGCGAAGCTGATCAAAGCATATCTCTGAAATCTTACTACCATCAAAACAGGATTTCACACATTACACTATAAAGGTACTTAATAAGGTAATTCAGGCTGATACTGCGTATCAGAGTATCGGGGTTTGAGTCGCTTGTAGACTTGAACAAAAAGTTCGGAGCTGATGAAACCACCAGCAAGCTCATACTTCACGAAGCAGCGAGACTTGGAGCAAAAATCCATGGAATCAGGTAAAAGGCTATTTCATCCAAATCCATGTTTCATAAGGGGAGCCATCTTTAAGTTTTACGCACATTTCAGTGTTGGATGTTTCTGCGAGTAGCTCCTGAAAATCCCTGTTATTTTCGCGTCCCGATATAGAAAAAAGGAAGCAGGATACCTTTCTGAGATGCGCCAGTAACTCTACTTCCACTTAGAATTCGTGCGCATTTGAACGCATTGAGGCCTATAGAACGGCTTGGCGAGGCAACCACTTACTTATGGCCCGAATGCATCGAGTGTTTCCTCCTTTCATGTCTTATCTCCAAATGATGAACCCCGAAAGTCAAGATGGTTTTCCTGTGTGAAGTTCGATCCAGGGTTTGAGCACTGGGACGCAGGCGTAGCATTGCCAGTGCACCATTTTACTGCACTTCAGAACATAATGGATATTTCATGGGTAAACCGTTTGGCGCTATCCGCTCTCTTTCAGAGAGGCCCATTCTCAACCAAAGGAATGGTGAATAAAATAATCATTACGTTGATATTAATGAACATTATTTTTTTCTAGCTTCCATATCGGTTCCGGTGTCGAAAACTGCCAACCATTGGCACTTTCACTTGCGAACGCCCGGAATCTTCTTGATTATGGTCGGATGTTGGGCCATCCTATCAGTATCCTCGATATTGGAGGCGGATTTATGAATTCAAGTCCACAAAAATTCTTGAAGGTATTCACCGGAATTCGCTCAGCCTAAAAGCCGATGCTTCATTTCTGTAATGCTCAAAAATGAAAAGTTGTCCGTAGGAAAAGTAATCGTCTCCTAACTGACGCACTGAAAAGAAGAGAAACAAAACCTCTTGCTTGAAACTTTTGCTGCTTTCAAGACGAAATAAATCATTTTAAGGTTGGCAACTTTATCGAGAACACGCTCAGTTCATGCTTCGAGGGTATCTCGATTACAGTAATCGCAGAACCTGGCCGATTTCTCGTACCGATGCCCAATACGTCGTCGCCTGCGTAAGCCAAGTAGTCCTCAAGTCAGTGAATGGTGAGTATCTAAAGCGATACGATTTTTGGAATTTAAAATGAGCTTGCGTCGAGCAGAAAAATCCCTACCCGTCCTTTCGTATTTTCGAAGTTCTTCTAAGCTTCGCGAATTTGCTACACCGTCGCCCTGATCTCTCCAAAAACTGACAGTAGGATGAGCATTGTCGCTCCAACCAAACGCCGAGAATCACGGAGTCTCTAAAATGCGCCGTGCGTCCATATTTTATCTAGCAGCATCTTCTCATTTGAAGGCAAACCCTGGAGCCGCCGCTATCTGGCGCCATTTCGACGTTACAACTTTGTTTGCCTGCTTTCGGTGAAAACTTACCTCATCGGGGTTATTAACGGTTCTGATCATGAATAATACATCTATTATGGCGTTTATGCAACTTGGAGCCTCGAGATCGAGATCTGGAAGTGCCAACAAGAAACGCAAAAATTTGCGCATCTCGAGGATCCGAACCAGCAACCCCGTCCAACCGTGCCAATTGAAGACCATGTCGTGTGCCAAAATGTCCTGCTTTACCAAAGCAAAATCACATATTATAAAAGCAAAAAATACATAAAAATAGAGAAGAGCGCGGGTTAGGCGGAACTCCTCAAGTAATCCGTGAGATAGACGTCTTTAATTCATTCAACAGTCAGAAATGTGTGAAGTAAACATTTGTTCGAATCAGTGGTGCTGTGGGCAATCATTATGGCCCTGACCATTCGCGATGATGACATCCTACGATATAGATGTAGATGAGTGGCAACGATGGGGAGGATATGAAAAGAGAGCAAATGAAGTTTGAAGTGTGGCAGTCATCTACGGCAAATGACAGAATTCGTGCTGAGAATTACACTAGTGATTATTCACTTTGATGCTTTATTCACCTTAAAAATACTAGGCTCGAGGCTATTGTGTATGTGCCAGAATCAAAATCAAGTGACTGGTATTATTGTTTATTATTGCGGAAGTGGTTTAGTGGCAAGGACGCGATAAACGCGCGCGGTCCGGGTGTCGAATCCTGGGTCGTGCTTCGCAAACCAACCAAGTTTTCCATCCTTCCGGCGTCAGATAATTGGTACAGACTTGTCTGGAAGGATTAAAACTCGGATTTGTACATCGGCTGGCCCCGCCGTATTTATAGGCACATCGCGTCCCAACTCTCGCAACATTTACAACGAATTAAATGCGTGTCGTATCTAACGGATAGAACGCAGATCTTTATCTTTGTCCTTTACTATACTTATGCTGTGTCAAAATGGCTTATTTTCAGAATATCTTCGACCGTTCTACAGATTTTTATCAATGAGGCGTGTATGGCACATTCAATTTTGTTCTTACAGAGCAAAGGAAAGTTCACGGAAACCACTTTTGGTAAGTTTCTGGCTACATTCCGGATGTATTCAATCTCGTTCGCTAATTTGTTTTACCTCCAAAATTTACACTTGATTTTAGAAGAGGGAAGGGTCCATGCGAGCGGATATATGGGGACCTACGTGTTGCAGTTTTGACATCATAGAGGTAGGGTGATTTTCCTATCACTTAACGTCACAATAAAAAGACGATAGAACGTTCTTTTTCCAAATAAATTCCATGTTCGGTTTTCCTGGAACCTGGGCATTTCGAATATTGTGTTGTTTCTTCTGTGCCATACAGGTTGTTATGGTGGAACACGTTTATTGGTCAACGTTGGCTCTGCTCCTTTTTTGCTCATTGGCTCTTTTTTTCATTTTTATTTCATATATTTACTAAGAAGCTGCCCGATAGGCAATATCGTATTTCTTCAGGTGGAAATTTTCCATCTATGTAGTGTCACAGCTTTTGCATCATGCTGTATGCCCTTCGAAAGAGAACTGTCTGCTCTACAAAACTTTTACTTCTCTTCTATGTACAATGCAAACTTGTTGAATCACAGGCCTGCAAATTCGGAAGTCCGGCAAAGTCTAATCAAAGCGGCAACTAGCTCCAACTCTGTTTCTACTAGGAGAAATCGATCAATGAAGTATCATGTATGTAGCCATCATGTAACCTCTTCTGCACATCTCGCTTTTAGGTTTCCTGAAAAGCTCTTTGAAGTGAATTCTTCTCAGACGTCATTCTCTAAAGGCACAACCCAGGCAGAGGTCGTGTGAACGCTTCCTTCGGTCTGTAGTATAGACCCCTAGAGGACAATCACAAATGTGGCGTTCCCGTGCACGGAAACCAACCGACAAGAGCGCTTGGGCCTTGCAAAGTAAGCTGCTGAAGCTGCAGATTTTTTTCTCTCAGGCTGTTGTCTGGCGCTCTCTCATCTGTAGCGCTCTCTCGCCTCATACTCTCCTCTCCGCGCTTAGTCTCTCATTCCCTTAGCACAGCCGATTAGGAAGGTGAGTGAGCCCTTAACCTAAGCGTTTCGACGGATTCTTTTCCTTTTTTCTTTACTGCCGGCCCATTTCGCACCAATACATTCGCATTCGTGTGCAAGAGCCACACCAATGTGATCCTGGGGCATGCCTTTAGCATTTGCCTAACATTCGTATAAGGTTTTCCTACTAAATTCAAACACATGTTTCGATTTTATTTCATTATTGATTGAGTCGAATTTAAGACCCCATTTTGGGTCCAAGTCATAAGGTTTCCTGTCACCACAGGAATCTCCACATTTCTCTAAAAAAATTTCTGCTAAAAAGAATTCAGTCTGCTGAAATCTTGCATTTCGAAAGTGGCCATTACTTCTTCTAGACGCTAAGTAAGATTTTGAGTGTCTGTGCATTCGAAATTTTTGGGCTTAAACTGGACAAGGTTAAGGTCAACCATGGAGTTCTAGCAGAAAGACCAAATTTGTAAAAAAAGCGGCAGGACTTGTTAGGAAACTCAATAGCGTTGTGTTTAGAAGAGACCATGAGTAAGTACAGAGCACAACATTGTTTCATTTCTTTTAGAGGAAAACAAGCTTAATGCCAGTTGGCGGTCTGACTAAATCCCGTCTACTGGACCTACAGTGCGTTGCAAAATCATAGGACACCCCCCAAAAATATGAATATCTCGGCTTCTAGAAAAAGCCGTCTATCGCAACTGGTAGAATCAGAACCGCCTCTATAAAAAACCTATACAAACAAGTAGCCAGATCATCCGAATAGTTTTCCGTATTTTTAGACAATTTTTTTTAGTTTTGTAGTCGTTGCAAAATCATAGGACACCCCTCGGAAGTCTCCTTACAGTTGAATTTTTTTATCCATCCAGCAACGATGGTAGCACTTGT
>MU871194.1:0-15986 GCA_036418205.1 Ostertagia ostertagi
CCAACGACAAGCAGAGGCAACCATCGAGCTGAGGCGTTGAACGGGTGTTTTTGACAAGACCTCGCACCTCCCCGGCCCCTGCAGATGCTGATCGCGTAGGTCCGCTCCGAAGGGCTCACATCCATCTGAACGGCTTGCCTGCACGAGGTGTACGATCTTAAGCTTTCATGGTGAGATATGATAGACTATAGAGTTCACTATATTGATTATCAAGAATTATTGCTCAAAGTTTACAAATAAAATTTTATATTGTGAGCATTTTCATTCGAAATTCAACTGTTTAGTGGTTTTTCCACAGTATGGAGAAAACGTATGTTTCATAATTGATGTGAAAGCATCAGCTAAATTAGAAAGTTTGAAGCACTCTGTACTATTGGGTTGTCCCATAATTCCTGTCCGATTTCAATCAAATTCAAATTTCTTCAAGTCGAATTAGTGTCATTGCGAAATATGTTGGTATGTCAAAGAGTGCATCTAGACCGTTAGCCAGGACATTTTGGAAGGTCAAACCCGCATCGGAGTAACTGAGTAGAAGTCGAAATAGATCAATGACAATAACGAACGATTATGCTTTATGATCCTCAAATAGACGCTGTTGCAAGGAGGACACTAGAGAAGATCAGCGCTGTGTTTGGCTCAGTCTCTGCTACTGAGCTAGAGGTTCGGTCGCAATGGCAAAGACAATACGAGCTGTGAAAATCAGCCTCATCCTGGGCCTCCACTCACTTTCGATGAGGACCCTTGCGCCATGGCTTGGAAGTGCACACGGACGCTACTACCAGGGTATTGTAGCAGACACCTGGGCGCAGCCGATGCACCAGCACACGCCATCAGGATGAAGTGGGCGGCAGCAGAATGAAGACTTGATGAAACCATATGCACCGACCAGCCATGACCGAGAAGCAGGTCTGACCCTCTGGGAATTTCATTCTGTGACCTCATTAGCAGAGCGTTCCCTAGTTGATCACTAGTGGGGATGAGTCATGAGTTCACTACGACAACAACACGCAGCACGCCTGATGGCTACCTCGCAGCCAGGGTTCACCAGCTCAAGTGGGCCATTCCGTTTTCACAGTCGTTTTGCTATATGCGGACAAGTATTGCGAATGCCATCGTGGAACAGCTCCCGGGGTTGGCCGCAGTAGTGGGAGAAAACCGTCCTAAACGTCCCAAAATCCCCTTTCTCCGAATAGCCGACCTCACATTGCAAAGATAACTCGCTACGTTCTGAGGGAAAGCTGGCTGGACCACGATACTATGTCCATCGTATGAACCTTGGCAATCACTCCATCGGACTGTCCCTTTCATGATGCCTTGAGGCAGCAGCGGCGAGAAAAAAGTCACTAAACACAACCACTCCCAAAGCGAACTTGCTGTATTCTTCAGCTCTAAGCTTCACTCCCATGCAAGAAGAAAGCATCCAAAGGTTTCTGGAATTCTGACAATGGTTACATTTTTGACCAGTTGCTTTTTAGAAAGATAAAACTTGATGAGAAGAAGATGTCTAAATTCGGACAGGAATGATGGGACAACCCAATATTTTACTTGGATACTCACGCATTTTATCTCAATTCCAAGTCGAGATCACTTTTCAATACGATATTTCATATGTAAACAATGACTCCATGAAGTGATCGAGGAGCAGTTCAGTGATCTTGAGCCAAATGCAGGAAAATCCTACTATATATAAGCGGCTAGCGTGTGTCTGTTGGTGTGTGTGTGTGTGTATGTTTGAACGGAAATTCATAGCTCGAGTCACAGTAACGATAGCGCAGTGGTTCTTACATATGTTATAGGGGGTGGGATGGGGACACAAGTGGTACGTGATAGGAACTGATAACGACTGATAATAGCTGATAAGAGGGGCTAGAAAGCGAGCATCGCCAATTTCGTTTTGCCGTTCATATTGGTAAAAGAGCGTCTATACTTACAAGTGTTATGTGGGGCGGTCCCGGGACATTGGTGGTACATGATTGGAAGCGATAGCAACTGATAATGGCTGATAAGATGCGCTAGAACGCAAAAGTCGTCGATTCCGTTGCCTGGCTCGCGTTGACACCAGAGCAACCATACTTACAAGTGTTATGTGGGGTGGGACGGGGACATTGTTGGTGGGTGCCAGAAACTGATAACGATTGATAAGGGCCGATAAGGCGCGCCAGAACGCTGAAGTCGTCGATTCCGTTGCCTGGCTCGCGTTGACACCAGAGCAACCATACTTACAAGTGTTATGTGGGGTGGGACGGGGACATTGTTGGTGGGTGCCAGAAACTGATAACGATTGATAAGGCCGATAAGGCGCGCCAGAACGCTGAAGTCGTCGATTCCGTTGCCTGGCTCGCGTTGACACCAGAGCAACCATACTTACAAGTGTTATGTGGGGTGGGACGGGGACATTGTTGGTGGGTGCCAGAAACTGATAACGATTGATAAGGGCCGATAAGGCGCGCCAGAACGCCGCAGTTCGTCGATTCCGTTACGCAGCGTTGACACTGGAGCGTTCCTTCCTACAAATTGTGTGCTTTATTGATAGGATTCGACTGCATAAATAAACTTCAGCAAATGATAAGCTTCATTTCTGACGCACTATCAAGAAAACCCAAATTCATTAAACCGCCATTCCATTCGGGCTTCTAAATAATGGTGAATGTAAATGAATGATAAGCATCAGCTCCTCACTTATGTAAAGAGGCATATTTCATTTTCATTTTGAGACTGACGACAGGAAAATCCTATTCACCGCTAAATTATCTTAATTCAAGAAAAATGCTGGATGTTTACAGAGTTGCGATCAATATACCAGTTCAGCTCCAGACGTTATCACGCGTATTCTCGATGAGCTTCAGTGAAACTGTGGAGGGTCTAACATAGTCAATAGTGAGATCGTTAATGGAGTATCTCATGCCGATATTCCATGGGTCCTCCAGTTTCGCTAAAAGCCTGCCGGGCTGATGCGCGCGATAGCGGGCGAAGCAAAACTGGTATTTAATAAGCCCAAGGGGGACAAGGAATGCGGGCAGGAGAGGAGCTCCACACTGAGTTGACCACCGAACATGTGCAAAAAATGGATAGGATGCCTATGATCTAGGACACTTGAAGGCACAACCCAAGCAGAGATCGTGTGAACGCTTCTCTTCGGTCTGTGGTAACAGACCCTTAGACGGACAATCACAAAATGTGGCGTTCTCCGTATAAAACCAACCGATAAGAGCGCTTGGGCCTTGCAAAGTAAGCTGCCCAAGCTGCAGACTTTTTTCTCTTATCAGGCTGTTGTCTGGCGCTCTCTCATCTGTAGCGCTCTCTCGCCCCATACTCTCCTCTCCGCGCTTAGTCTCTCATTCCCTTAGCACAGCCGATTAGGAAGGTGAGTGAGCCCTTAACCTGAGCGTTTTCGACGGATTCTTTTCCTTTTTTCTTTACTGCCGGCCCACTTGGCACCAATACATTCGCATTCGTGTGCAAGAGCCACACCAGTGTGATCCTGGGGCATGCCTTTAACGGCTTTTCGTAAATTCCTTTCGAGTTGCTGTGTCTATCAGGGCGTTGATGCGCTTTCACACTTACCAGTTTAGCTCCGCCCGCTACCGCGCGCATTGATAGAACTGACAATCGATGAAGCTTTAGGTTTCACCGCTAAATTATAGCTGCTTCGTTAAATGTATTACTGTCCGTTGCATAGGCTGCCCATCTTGGCTGTATCTCACTGTTTGATAAGCGCAGTGAAGTGCACAGCTAAAGTGATGATGTAAACAACCACTATGCGTCGAGTATCGAGGTAATTTAGCGGTCGAATATCTCAAAACGGAATGCCCAGTATTCATTATCATATTTATTCGAGCATCCCATTCATCCTCAAGAACTCTAGAAGGTGTAGCGGTCGAAGACTCCGTCCCACCCCTATATCATGTCCCAAAATCAGCTCCTGACGACTGCTGCGAAGCGCACTATGAATTTCGTGAAATTTGTGTTTCAGCGCCTCTTATCTGCTCTTATCAGTCGTTATCACTTTGTGACCCCCACCAAATATGTTCCCGTCCCACCCCCTATATCATATCAAAAAATCAGCTCCTAACGACTGCTGCGACGCGTGCTATGAATTTCGTGACACACACACACACACACACACACACACACACACACACACACACACACACACACACACACACACACACACACACACACACACACACACACACACACACACACACACACACACACACACACACACACACACACACACACACACACACACACACACACACACACACCACACACACACACACACCACACACACACACACACACACACACACACACACACACACACACACACACACACACACACCACACACACACACACACACACACACACACACACACACACACACACACACACACACACACACACACACACACACACACACACACACACACACACACACACACACACACACACACACACACACACACACACACACACACACACACACACACACACACACACACACACGCGTTTTATATATAGTAGACATTATACGAAGTTATATACGATAGTAGAAGTATCCGTCACGCTAGAGACGCAGAGCCACTAGTCGAGCTAGCGTGGACGCCAATTTCATGTTTGTGTTTTGGGGGGGAGGCTGACGAAATACCATGACCAGTCGTTGTTTTTCTAATGCTTCTTAGCCATAAGAAAGACGTATAGGTTATTTCCCAGTAACGTCGGACCAGTTGGGAACACCAACCCACATCCTGCTGGCTCTTGCCGGTAGGTTTGAGCAGATGGCGCTCAACGTTCTGAGCGGAGAACAGCTTATTTAAAGTCATTCATTAGAAGGGGGCTTTTCTTCCAAGCTATGGTTTGCTGCGTTTAAGAATCCAAGATCGTCAATGATTTTAGCAAAATCAGGAGTTCATGTTTCGGTGGGGTTGCCGCCACAACGTTTCGACTTCCCAGAATTCGGAGATCAGTGGAAGGGTAGTATGCTATAACGTAACCTGCTATGTGATCATTACAATTCCTACGCAAAGATCAGCCAACTATTAGTTGACTGAAGTAATTGGGAGTTTTTCGACATGAGTGGAACCAGAGCCAACCTTTCGTGTTGAAGATCTGAGATCGTTCCGTTAACCGCCCCTCCCCCCCCCCAACCCCCCTCCCGACCTCGTGCCCCCCTCGCACCACCAAAAGCGATCTCGGAACGATCCCTTTTTTGTCACCATTACCGACGCACAAGAGTTGAAATTCGACCTTCCCCCTTTGCAAAGAAACATAACCGCCCTCCGCCCTTGTTTCAACGGAAGATTGACGCGGCTGTGGGATTGATCCTGCAGCGGGGCTTCAACCCGTGTTTCCGCATGTACACAATCGTTACAAATGTAGAAATCGCTTTATAAAATTGGAGATGTAAAAAATAATATCAGGTCTGACCAGATCTATACAAATATTGCACACATGAGAAGCTTTTTGACGAAAATACTCTATTGTAGGCGGCTACACGCTGAAAGATGCTGTGGAGGGCATGAACGCGGCGCGGCGGTGGGTCACATACAATACTCAGAATGTGTGGATGACGTCATCATTCATCGTCATTTAACTATTCAATCAATTAATCAGTTAATCAATAAACAAGTGAATAATTTAAGATAGGAGAAATTGGACAAGAAAACACCGGAGTTTTTGGATCGAACGGTTACTACTAATTGAAACATTACATAGTAGGCGTGAGACGCAATAGAAGACGTGTCTATTGAAGGTAGGCAAACAACAACTCGACAAACTACGACAGGAAGAAAAAGTAGTAGCACAGAGAGAACAGAGGGAGATTTAAAGCGCATGCTGCTGAGAATTCAGTGCCTACAGTACAACACACACACACATATCGTACAGTGGATACGGTAGCTCATTTTTTGGCAGGATACTGTAGCACCTTGACGGCAATGGCGACGACGACGACGATGATAACGGTGGACGGCAACGATCACCATATCACGGTGCCCAATCGCCTCTTCTTCAGAATCCGATCACCATGGAACTTGGACTATTTGAGAAAAGTGTTCATTAAGTGCGTTTCAAGCCGGATAAATAAGTGTGGATTCGCTGGCTATATGAATTTGACAGTAGTGGGCGCAGTGATGAGCAGAATGATTGGGGTTGGTTTGGCGCGGTGTCCCAAAGAGGCCCATCGCGCGGCGAAGGAAGAGACGCAGACGCGGCAAAGGACGAGTCGCAGCGCATACTATAGCGGTTAGGCGTCAGGTGAAATGGAGTGTACCATACTATCGTCTCATATCATCACGCGCTGCGACCCGTCCTTTGCCGCGTCTGCGTCTCTTCCTTCGCCGCGCGACGGGCCTCTTGGGGAACACCCTTTTTGGCGCACGAGATTGGGGACATATTTTCGCATTGCTATGTTCCCACACAGATTCAATTCAGACTCCTTGCGACTGAATTGCCGAGAACTGGCAGATTTGTCAAATAGCCCCTGGATATGAGCAAATACATATGTTGCTTGCATTTAGTGAGTTTGGTCTTGAGGAGAGGGTATGCACCGAAATCGTTATCCGGCTGATTTAGGAAGCGTCGCAATAACTTGGATAAAAGCAGTTAGGAAAAGACGGTACGTACAAACATCGAAAGTGGTCGGAGCAGCAGGAGCTCACTGAGAACCGAAATCACCCACCACTACGATGCACGCGCACTTGCGACAGCCTGTGGCTTGTCTGGCTCCAGGTCGCCCTTTACCTAGCAATAGTGGATGTCAGAGCAGAAAAACGAGAAATTCAAGCAATTTGGATGCAACGTGCGCATTTTAACATGCGCGATTACCAGGCGGCAGTACTACCTGGGACATGTACCAACAGGCGTGGCAAAAGTCGTAATACTGCACTCCACCCGGGCGACTAAACATTCACAAGTAGCGGTCAAACTGCTTCAACGCGCGTTTAGTGTACTTAACTTTTTCTTCTAAACAAGGTTTAAAGCTCAAGCAACCATTTTTCTCTGGGATGCCATAAATCTTCACAATTAACGGGATCAGACTACAAAACACATCATATCATTATTCGAAGGAAAGTGGTTACGGGAGAGAAAACGGTGCACGAAAAACTATTTTGAGGGACACTTTGACCGCTACTGCACATGGCCGGGGGGGGGTACGGCGATTTCTGAGCCGAATTTCGAGAAAATGAGCCGCTTCTTCCGAATAAGTTTGCTGCATTTTTCAGGTAGTAAGAAGCCTCAGAAACACAGCAAGTTCAATACTCAGACACAAACCTCGATACAGAGAACGATAAGTTTTTGATCGCAGCTCGCGGGCTGCGCTGCCGAGATCAAACCACCAGGAACTCGTAAATCGCCAGCCATCGCAGACAAAGACGCTGAATATTGTAATTGTCGTACTGTAACATTCGTATAATGTATGCTATGAAGTCACTTACGATTATTCGTCCTCCATCCGTCACAGTAATCACCGGCGCGGATGCCGCCGCTTGACGAACCGTGCCAGATGCGTTTGTCCGGCCTGAATTTTCAAAGTTGTTGAAGAACCTAGCCAATCACTGTAGCGTGCTGGTTATCGGTGACTCACCAATGACGTTCTGTAAGGACGTCGTGTCTGCTGAATGAGTACAGCGGTCGCACACTGCGCTGTCCATCATTCAGCACTGCACGCCAACTGGCGAATAGATGCTCACCGCGGATATTCACCACAGGTGTGTCCCAGTCGGCGGTAATGGCACAATGCGGAGCATGACTCCCCCCTCGCCCCCTTGGTGGCTGTGTGTGCCTCCCCCCCACCCCCTCGAGCATGTCCTGAGCAGAGATAAGCCATGCACTCACTCCACTTTCACTTGGAAATTGAGCAAAGGTCCTTGAGCTCATAGAGTGATTACTAGTAACAAGAACGTTCCCCACCCCCGCTTAGAGTTTTCAAGAAAGTTTTAGGTACCAGTTATTGTGGAGGTATAGAATATGTAGTCAGCCAGTTAACCAGAATTGATCTAGCTTTTCGAAAATGGGCCTAGGGCAATTATCTGCCACTGACAAGAGCTACACATTCACGAAGAGCTAACGTTGGTAAGTAGGAGGAGGCATTCGATAGGAATAGTGTGTACTTCCTAGCTTTGAGCCATCGGGGTTAAGCCCTAACCAGGAAGGTCTTTCAGGGCGTGACAAGCTTTTTGAAAACGGTCTTTTGCATGATATAGGGGCAGATGCGGGAACCACAGAACCATGTTTAATTTTTCCTGAACGGCCCTCTGAATACCAGAAAAGGGGGTCCCTAGTTCGATTCCTCGTGGTGAACAAATTTTTGCATTTCGAGTTGACGTGCCAAAATTCGCGCAAAATGGAGTTAGAACCAACCAGAACATCAGAACTCCATTTTGCGCGAATTTTGGAACGTCAACTCGAAATGCAAAAATTTGTCACCACGAGGAATCGAACTAGGGACCCCCTTTTCTGGTATTCAGAGGGCCGTTCAGGAAAAATTAACCATGGTTCTGTGGTTCCCGCATGTGCCCCTATATCATGCAAAAGACCGTTTTCAAAAAGCTTGGCACGCCCTGAAAGACCTTCCTGGTTAGGCAACTGGGACGAAAACTGTGGTGAAAACGAATCTCTCACCGTAACAATCTTGAGACCACTTACAGTGTCACTCACAACAAGAAGAGTGACAATTTTTGAGCTTTCGCCTTTACCTGAACATCACTGGACAGCATTGCCCTGAAGGTCGTTGTGAAGCCGGCCATTCGCGATTGGCGATAGCACTGAAGATCTGCGCCACGCATTCCGTGCATGTTCCCGTCGAATGGTTCATTCAACGCAATCAGGTGGATCTGAAAGGAATGCTTAAGCGGGATCATCCAAAAATTCCACGCTACGCTACGCTCTACCGTTCTGTCACGATGCATGACTGAGAGGTAATCCGGCGGTGGCCTTGGTTGGAAGCGTGGTGGTGGTACTGGAGTATCTTGTGGATATGCAGGAGCAGGTGGTGGAAGTTGTTGATCCATGGGATACGGTGGCGGAGGTGGAGGTGGAGCCGGTCCAGGGAGCTCGCGGCGAACCGACGGCGGCGCTGTCCGTGTATCCGGTCGAGCCGTTTCCTTAATGAGACGAAGTGACAGTGTGACAAATTCATCACTTACCGGGTACCGTATCCCACTAAAGGTAGCGGCTACACGCGAAAAATCAGGAAAGCACATCACGTACGGTCGGCGAGCGGGAGAGAGATACGGTACGAACTGTCGGGAACTGAATATGATGAATGTGCGTGGCCGGCTATTCTAGCACAACGAGTGCGTGACTGACAAAGGGACGCTACGATGATAATGATGATGGGCAGCTACGCTGCGTAGCAGCCCCTAGTCATATCACACTACAAACATTGTCCCTTTTTGTGTCTTTCTACAAGTATTCACAAAACAAAGTGATTGCCGGCCGCAAGCCAACCGAAACTGTATACTCACACTCCGCATACGGTAACCTTCTGTCAGACTGCAGTATTCAGCCGAATTTTTTGGTCAAAAAAAGCATTGCAGTCGCTAACGGATGGATACCGTATGCCGAACTACAGGTATTTATCACATTTACCGTAATCGATCGGCGTACGCAGGGTCGATGTCGAGACATCGTCTCTCGATCTCGCTAAGAACAACCAGATATTGATTGATATTGACTACAGGGAAATTTATTGATTGCCATTATTGAATAGGGACACGACATGTTCACAAAGCCACAGTAAAGGGAGCGATTCACTGCACCATGACTACTGGGGCGCAATTAACGAAGTCTGTGGCCTCAAATAGTGACACTGCCGTGCAACGCGGCCACAACCGCGTCGCTAGGCTTGAGTGATTCGTGAATTGCGCCCGGAGATGCATTGAAACCCTCGTCCAGCAGGTGTGCATGAGTGCACTGTGGTGTGACAGTAACCGGACCGGACCATACACAACATCAGCTCTCACCCAGTATTCCAAATGGTTTGATTGCAAGTCCGGCTCAGAAACTATCGGCTAAAACGCTTGAATGATACAAGAAAAGGCAATGAGGGCGGATTTGGGACCAAGATATGTGTTCGTGAGTACAGTATTCTGAAAATTTCTATGCCGTGAAAAACTAGAATAGGAAAGTGTTCAGAAATGTTTCCGGAAAATAAACCAAATAGGGCACTGTCCGCAGTTAGTTAGGAAAGCAATAAAGCGATAGCATAGAAACAAAAGCAGCGCCAAGAAATTGAAGGAGAGACCATGAAGAGTCCCTCTCTGCCCGCCGTGCAGAAAGTGGCCATCGCACACAGCGAAAATACCATATCAAGCATAGTTCTAGAGTCCGCACACAAATTTTGTGACAAGACGTAATGGCGAGATTTTATTTATTGCACACAATACTTTCAATACTCGGCGGTGTCGCAAGATGGGAGGCAGTCTAGAGCTAACCCAAGAGGGGTCAGGAACTTCGAAGAAAATGGGAATTGTTTACACACCCTGGATCCTTCCCCCCTATAGGACCTACATATTCCCGCATCTGACGAAAAAAAAAACATTTTTGACGTGTTTCCTGAATGCGTTGTGCCGCAATGCTTCCCCCTCTATCCTACCATGCGATAGCGCCTTACACGCAACTACTTGCTATGTAGTGTGTATGCTTCGAAATGTTACGAGCGGTGGCATGGTTCCAGCGCAGTGAGCTCGAGAGGGACTCCTGGCACCCACGCAAAGCAAGGAAGTTATGGAAGCGAAAGACTGAGCGGAAGAAAGTTTGAGAGCGATAGTTGAAGAGTTGTGATAGACGGAAGAATGCAGAGATCAGCAGGAAGTCTCTCAAGGAATGAGAGAAAAGGATACCGAAAGGCCCAAAATTCCACCTACTCACCACTGATTGACGTTGTTCCAGAATTGGATGGAAGGATCCCAGCTGGAAGCGGAAAGGTTAATGAGCGAAAACCCTCAACAATTCTTGGTCGGCTGGCTGTGAGAAAGCCGGCGAGGACCAAGCTGTTTCCGAATAGGAAAAAAACCTACCATAACCTCCTTCCAGCCGTTGTTCACTTTAATGTAAAGCTGTTGAGTAGCAGTGGCAAAAGCCAACGTGCCAATGAGTACACGGGACGAGAACAGCTCGTGAGTGCTCGGATAAACTCGTACAATCGCTGAAATAATGTTATGATGTGAAAAAAAACGCCAACCTAATTGTTTCGTATGATTCCTATGCAAGGACCAAATCAAACTCCTTTAACAAGGCGAAGAAATCCAGCACAAAGTATCTCGACTGGCAATTGTCCTGCCTTTGTGGACTACTTTTGCCAGCTAATTTATTTTTGAGAGTTCCATTTTTTGGCTAACTTATCTGGTAGATCCAATTCTAGGACTATCCTTAGAGCTCGAGTATCGGATGTATCATTCAAACCCTCACTCACATGCATCACCTCCGTAAGACACTTGCTGTGCTGGTCCTGGTGCACCAGGCGGTCCCGGCGGTCCTGGCATACCGCGATCGCCGCGATCGCCCTGAAACTTGGTAATTTTTGCGTGGAACCCCATAAAAGTGAAGACAAATGGGCTACCTTGTCTCCTTTCGTTCTGATAGGAGAAGCTTTGAAGATTGGCGCACAATAAGCGTTTGTGGCGGTTACAGCCCTCCTGCAAAAGCGACTCATAGGTATTTTCGTGGCTGGCGAAAGATGCAAATAGCACGTCCACCACGGTCAGTTCTGTGCAAGTGTCAGACGAACCAGACTATCTAAATGATATAAACTATTGGATTAATAGTTTCTGATAGCTGGGGTGGGAAAGGAAGGGAGTGGATTCGATGTCAGATCAGCTGCCTCTCTCCCACACTTGAAAATTTTCCTACTTTTCTGAAACCAGCCGGCACGCTCTTACATTGTCCTCCTCTTCATGGAACAGCAACAAGCTTTAGCCCCACCCATTTCATTCCTTTTCGTGGGAATTTTTCCCTGAATTGTCACGATCCCATCCAAAAACGACCTCTTCTTCTTCTACCTACCGACACCACCTCGTGGCGTCCTACACAACTAATCTAAAAATCTCAAGATACCCCACCTTCATTTCATGCAGGAAGAAACATAATACTCTCCGTGTAACAAATACGATCTCCCTCGTTACCATTATAAATTTCTAACTGGTGGGTGGCCTTGCTCAGAGTTACGCGTTGTGCAACCTATTAGGATGGCTTAACTCTGCGAATGCGGCAGAAGCTTCAGTCTGTTAACCGCCTCCACCTTTCTTCTCATCGGATTTGTCGCCCCATTCCTGCAGTCTTTTTAAAAGGCTATTACTGCAGCCTGTACATCAGTATAACGCTCCTACACTTTCACTTTGTTCCCGTGGGAGGAATGAAGGAGGAGAGAGGAAGGGGAAGGAAGAGGTGAGCAAATGGGGCGATAGCTATATTGACACTACTAGCAGGCGACGTGTGTAGTGACAGTAGGACTGATGCTATACGCACTGGTTATGTATTAGGTTGTCTCATAAATAGTGTCGCTTTTTTTCAACCAGAAAATTTTGATCTAAATCCCCATGCTTTTACAGAGAGTTATATACCATTCAAAAGAGAATTGTCTGCTCTACAAAATATCGTGTTCTTCTTCCATCTATGTTCAATGGTTTTCAAATTTGAGGCATGCGAAATGGGAGGTCCCGCCGACAAAAATTGACCAAACCGACAACTAGCTCTAACTTTATGTTCCCTTCGGAGAAATCAATCAATGATGTACCCTCTACTTATGCATGACCTCTTCTAAACATTACACTATTAGGTTTCCCAACAAGTCGCATCATTCCATTTCCAGACCCGGTTTTTCAACCAGAACTCGACGGTTGAGCACCATTACCTGAGATCGAGGTCGAAATTTTTTTACAGCCGAGACATTGAAAAACTAGTAGAATTTCAAGAACAAGTCATGACTAAGTTAGGAATGTACGCCTGGTTGATTTTCTCATCTCCTCAAGGATAATTTCTTTCAAAGAAATGCGGTCACTTTTGTGGACAAAGCACCTTACTCCTAAACCCTAAAATTCGAGCTAATTCCTAACAAACATCAAAACAAAACAAATGAGCGAATAAAGCAGAAGAAGTGCTCACAAAAGATAAACCAGTTGATATAAAACAATAGCGTTTCAGAGGAAGAATTTCAATTTGAAAATTGCCATGACTTATCGGTCGGCCAATTCGAAAAGAAACAGGGCAAACCTTTTTCGGCAACCTAAGGGTGGAATGTTCAGAAGAGGTCATGAGTAAGTAGAGGGTACATCATTGATTGATTTCTCCGAAGGGAACATAAAGTTAGAGCTAGTTGTCGGTTTTGGTCAATTTTTGTCGGCGGGACCTCCCATTTCACAGGCTTAAAATTTGAAAACCATGGAACATAGATGGAAGAAGAACACGATATTTTGTAGAGCAGACAATTCTCTTTCGAATGGTATATGATCGATGTAAAAGCATGAGGATTTGGATGAAAATTTTTTGGTTGAAAAAAAGCGACACTATTTATGAGACAACCTAATATTGACGATATAAACTTCGGTCAAAGCTACGTTGCTACAAGTAGCAACGGGGGGTCGTACTTTGATGAGTTTTTAGAGGGGGGGTCGTACATTTTGATGAGTTTGTAGAGGGGGGTCGTATATTTTGATGAGGTTGTAGAGGGGGGGTCGTACTTGCTTCGATTGTGAGAAGTTGCATGAGGTGAGGGAGGAGTGGCGCGGGAGAAAATTTGCCGTTTCAGCGCGCGTATATACCCCCTAGAAAATGAAGCGTGGGATTAAAGGTAGGAGGGGGTAAATTGGTGGAAATTTAGGGAATTTTAGGTAATTTTTACGGTTTCAGAGTGACTATATACCCCCCCCCCTCCCCCCCCCGCTCGACGGCATTTTTGGAGGAAAAAGTGGGCGGAGTTTTCGTGGGTTGAGTGATACCAGAATGAAATACTATAGCGAGGAATATGGTGGTCGAGGGTCGAGAGGGGGGTCGTACCAAATCCACCTTTGGGGAGGGGGGTCGTAAAAATTTTTCGAAAAGTAGCAACGATAGGACCGACCCTGGGTTGGGAGGGGGGAGGGAAGAAAAGGGGCAAATTTTTTTTTTCATATCAGTTTAGCGTGATGGTTGGCCCTGTTCAGCAAGTCGTCGATCGCCGCTCGTGCTGCTTCCCTCCCCTCCGATCTACCCCTCTTCTTCCACCGGCATCCACCTTTTACTATGTGAGAGGGTTAGCTGCAGAGCTAACCTATGAATGCAAGGTTGCTGGAGCAATTTTCATGTGCCACGCTCCTCGATATTATCATGTCGTGCATGGTCACGATAATTTTTCGAATAGTTAAAAATTGTCCTCGTCGTGATTGTTTTGACGTATTCTGTCTCAGTGGCGGAAACGGAAGATCCTAAAGGCACGTCATCAGGGGAAGGTAAGTGACTGGACGTAAACGTCTGAAGATTGAGATCTGCGAATGATTTGTGGCTTTCCTGCTATTGTGTTGTACCTCTGCCCACAAGATCCCGTACGAAAGTGTCTCACGATCACTGGTCCATTTTCAGAACGATGATGAAGGTTCAGGACTACCACTGGATCAGTTCAAGGATCAAGCAGGTGAGCATTCCTTTTATGTTCTACGCTTCTTGGCGCATTTGCTAACTTTCAGGCTAACTTTTGGGCAAATTATGGGTAAAGTGACTTGCTCTTTGTTCTTGAGCGATCAAAGCAGGGTTTTCCGGGATAGTTGACCATCATTCTATGATTGCGCCATGCGAATGCACAGTCTCCATTGAACCTAGAGTGGTGAGAAGTAATGAGGAATTTCTCTAGACTCACTCTCGGATGGGCCAACAAATCGCGCGGCGCGAAAGCCGTCTTCGGCGTGCGAAAAAAAGCTGCACGCAACCGTACCGAGGAAATTGTCGTACACTTTCTGGAGGCGGATGCCGCAAGGAACGTCTGGACGTATCCCCCTATGCTTAACTGCGTCATAAACCGGAGTAGAGTAGCAGTTCCATTCCCGGCCGGGTCTTGTTGCACCCTGCCCCTGGCCTATTACGTGCGATGTGGGCTCTTTACATAAGTCCAATATACCGTAGGCAACATGTTCTTATTCTGCTCGGGATCCATGGATAACCTGACTATGTTAATCATGCTGCAATCTCACTCATCCAGGCCGGCTACTACCGTAACCAGTAGAGTGATAAGAATACTAGTTCTGACTGATTTTGACGTACTTAAGATAAAGCAAAGAGTCGTGAGAAGGAATTCCCACCAGCACCGACACCACCACCGCCTCTACTCATGGATCTTCTGGGTCGAAACATCTCTCACGGTTAGTTGTCGCTTCATATAGGTTCAAGTTTTACCTGTAAATGCCAGGAATGGGCCACTTCAATCAGTCTCCTTTCATCTGTACATATATCTGCACTACCCTCACCTGAGTGTCGATTGCTAGGTCACGGCGCGGCGACAAACAGCAACAACTGTGACGCGCGCTAGCGCGGCAATCGATTTGAGCAGCAACTCGTTCACACCTCTGTCCTACACGTTGACGACAGCGTGACGCGGTAACGCGTCCCACTTTGCGCACCTCGTGGGACATTGTGACGCGGTAACGCGTCCCACCCAAGTCATCCCTTTTTCTTGCGCTTGTGCGACTTATTCCTAAGGTCTTTGTACTCATTCTATAGGTCATACATTAGCATACTTAAAAACCACATGGCTCACAGAAAGGCCAAATATTCTTTAGTTTGGCAGACGTTTTCCAGACCTTACGGATATGTCTGTTCAATTCATTCCTCGTTTTCTTTTCAATAACGTAGACATGTTGATAAAAAGGAATAACAGAAGTGAATACAAACCTATTCGTATGGGAAGATATGTGTTTTTACTGAAACAACCACGTCCAAATTAATTTTGGAACCACTAAAGGGAAATTAAGTAAAACTTTCCTTTTCATGGCCTTAATACGTCATTTCGATCAAAG
>MU871197.1:11196-24202 GCA_036418205.1 Ostertagia ostertagi
TTTTTTCTCGGAGGATTCAATCCGTATGGAGGTTGGTTCGGAATTCGTTTTTCACATCATTTTATCATCAATCTCCTGCTAGCTTCGTTTTGAATTCGTGTTTTCCTTTGCCAGTAGCACAGAATTCGAAATTTGATATTTGGCAGTATTCAACTTTTACAACCTAAAATCCCAAAAGTTTATTTTTCGTCGAACTTTACACATAGGGGTAGATGAAGAAAAGGAACAGGAACAGAGGAAAGGGACAGGGGGAGGGAGGGAAAAAAAAGCAACCAGGACTAAGCCTCGGAGACAGCAGGAAAGCTCGGGGAAGTGAGTTTCCCACCTCCTTCAAGGCTTAGTCCTAATACAACGCGAGAATGCCCGGGAACAAAAACTTCTTGGAGATGCTCGCGCGCGCTAACATTTCCCTTTATGTGTTCTGCGAAGTCTAATACACGTAAGAAGCATGCACAATAGAATTTCTGCATGCACGGCGCACCCATGCCCCGTTTTGTCCGTCTTTCGCGTATTGCGCGCACTCTAAACATCGAAAAAGGCTTAGTTGAACCCACCCATGGCCTTTTTTCCCCGCGATTTGCGTTTGCGTGCACACTATACATCAAAAAGGATTCAGTTGAACCCACCTATGCGTGCGCGATGTGCGGTTGCGGCATCGCCCAAACTTCTAAAAATTAAGTCTAGTGCAGTTACGTCCTTTTCCCTCAATTTGCGCACCTTTTGCGCGCGCGCAACCTCCTCCAAATGAAGTTTCCTCCGACTGTGCCCCTTTTTCTGTGAGTTCCTAGTTTTTTGCGCGCGCGCAGAATCGAAAAGTTCAGGTAGAACGTTTCCATTCCCTTTTTTGTACAAGTTCCATACCTGCTGCGCGCGCAAGTCCCTAGAAGTTCGGCATTCGCCAAGGGGGACTAAGCCGAGGAAGGGGAGGAAGTCTCGGGGACCAAACTTTATTCACGCACCCGGGATCTCCTCCCTCTTTCAAGGCTTAGTTCTAAACACGGCGCACCTCCTTGACCACCATTCCACACAGCGTACGAAGTTCTGGAGGGGATGAAGTGAATTTCCGGTCCACACACACACACACACACACACACACACACACACACACACACACACACACACACACACCACACACACACACACACACACACACACACACACACACACACACACACACACACACACACACACACACACACACACACACACACACACACACACACACACACACACACACACACACACACACACACACACACAAACACACACCACACACACACACACACACACACACACACACACACACACACACACACACACACACACACACACACACACACACACACACACACACACACACACACACACACACACACACACACACACACACACACACACACACACACACACACACACACACACACACACACACACACACACACACACACACACACACACACACACACACACACACACACACACACACACACACACACACACACACACACACACACACACACACACACACACACACACACACACACACACACACACACACACACACACACACACACACACACACACACACACACACACACACACACACACACACACACACACACACACACACACACACACACACACACACACACACACACACACACACACACACACACACACACACACACACACACACACACACACACACACACACACACACACACACACACACACACACACACACACACACACACACACACACACACACACACACACACACACACACACACACACACACACACACACACACACACACACCACACACACACACACACACACACACACACACACACACACACACACACACACACACACACACACACACACACACACACACACACACACACACACACACACACACACACACACACACACCACACACACACACACACACACACACACACACACCACACACACACACACACACACACACACACACACACACACACACACACACACACACACACACACACACACACACACACACACACACACACACACACACACACACACACACACACACACACACACACACACACACACACACACACACACACCACACACACACACACACACACACACACACACACACACACACACACACACACACACACACACACACACACACACACACACACACACACACACACACACACACACACACACACACACACACACAACACACACACACACCACATACACACGAGCGACACACACACACATGACACAGCGACTCCTTTCACTTTAAGCCCCCCCCTGCCTATGAAGTCCCCTGAACCTTTCAACTGCAGTTTTGAAGAAGTTCGCACGTGCATGGGGCGCATGTCCCGAAATACTGCCTCTTCCACTTTTAGTTCACTTTTGATGCGCCGCTTCAACTTTCATTCTGCTATTCTCTGCTGCTTCCCTCCCTCCCCCCCCCCTCCTCGGCCTAGTCCTTAATCATCCAAATGTCCCTAATTACCCAAATATTTATTGTTTTGTTTTATTATCTGCTTGTCGAAATTTTGTTGCATTTCTAATGTTCCTCCGTTTTACAGGAATTATTACTAGGCACTACTTACACTAACGTTACGTTTCGCTTTTCTTATGATCCGATATTTTTCTTTTCCACATTTTTTTCCTTGTTATTGCAAGTTGCGTGCCATAGCCGAGAGAGCATTTGAGCGTTGAACAGTCCATGTGAGATGGCTATGCGTCCAAGGCTGGTGTCAGAGTCTGAATCCACGATCTGTCGCAGCAGGCGCTGATTTCAGCGATCCGTCGCGATTGTTGTGATTTTCGCGATGTGCGCGCGTTGTCGCGATTTGCGCGATTTTTGCGAAGGGTCACGGTGAGCTGAAGTGCCCCATCTATACTGCAACTGGGGCCGTATGCGGTATGCTTCCCCGAATGCTTGCGGAGACGAAAGTCCCTTTAAATTTTTTGTGTTGCAACAACACTGCTTGCGGGACGAAAGTCCCTTTAAATTTTTTGTTTTGAACGACACTGTTTCTTTATTTTCAATGCATGCTTACTTTAAGCTACACACATATATTAAATGTAGGCCCTTTATCAGGACAATCCCAGTTGGGACGACAGAGAAAATTTAAAGGATTTTCGTCCCTAACCCTTCGGGGAAGCATACCTTACGGCCCCTGTGTTCTCCGATCCCGCCGTCACTTCTGCTTCATGGTTATGGTAGTGGGTCATGGACGCCTCAAGGATTTTTCACTTGTTTATATCGGTGTTTCAACTGTTCGAACTGAACAGAAATAGGAACGAATCATGAGCATTTCGATGAAGTAATAGACATTGATCATGAAACAAGTGGAATCACAAACATTCGTGTTTGGATCTTCACTGTCAAGCAGAATTCGCGGCAGGCCGGTGAAACAGCACCTCGTAGTACCATTGAGCATTTCCAACTCCCGTGATCCATCGCAGTCGACGCGACAGTCGCGCCAATCGCGACGGATCGCTGAAATCAGCGCCTGCTGCGACGGATCGTGGACCCTGACACCTGCCTAAGAATGCTGCGATGTGAAACATTGTCTGGGGCGACGCGTTTTGTCACCACAACGCAGCATTCTTTGTGCACACATTCACATTCGGCGAACTGCGGCCAAGGGAACAGCAGTTAACAAATAAAAATAAGTCTATTCTTTTCACAGTTATAATAGCTTGCATTTGAATTGGCCTAGGGCCTGGAGTAATGGGGATCGTCATGAGATTTCTAGAGCAATGGGGATCGCGATGAGATTTCTAGAGTAGTGGGGATTTCGATGAGATTTCATTGCTTCAAAATACTGAACGAAGTAAGTTGTAGATCATCAAGTGGGCCACATCAAGTATTTCTCTTCCTTGAGTGAGTGGTGTTAGTGTGTCGCTCGTCACTCGTCCTTGGTCGATTTTTCGGGAACCAATCTTTTGCTGCCCCAGCTTCCTTTCCCACAATACGCGGCGATCAGAATCGTTCAGTATTATGTGTGTAGTTAAAAACCGCCGCGTTGGCGGAATTCTTGATAGAGTTGCTGAAGATAGGGCTGGTGATCAGGAGATTTGAGTCCCTCCGTGCCCCTTGGTCCACGGACGCACTTGAACTCAGTCCTTTCGCATCGCGTTTCCAATCGCTTTGATTCTTTAGCTTGCGTCGCAGCGGCTTGTGACTATCGTGATTTAGTACTTTCAGATTTTACAGTACAGTGTGCTTGGCTCACCCACCCAACGAGTTCCTCCTCCCTCCACAAGGCTTAGTCCTAGCGTTCTTACCTTCTGCTTGGTGTTTGAGTGGAGCCTTTTGCGCGGTAGAGATCAGGGAAGAGTTGAAGTAGTCACGTAATCGTGATTCGAGATCTTTTTACTTATTGCTCGC
Source organism: Ostertagia ostertagi (assembly GCA_036418205.1). Taxonomy (NCBI): domain Eukaryota; kingdom Metazoa; phylum Nematoda; class Chromadorea; order Rhabditida; family Trichostrongylidae; genus Ostertagia; species Ostertagia ostertagi. The sequence goes on from MU871197.1 coordinate 15,611, forward strand.
AAGATTCTGTTCTTCTCTCGATGCTACATTTAAAATCGCACGTGATACTTTATGGACGATTCTGATCGTATCGTTGGTTTGATTGAAGTGGAATGCAGCTGGCTAAATCTGGCAGGTTTTAGGACAAGTCGGGATAATATGGCGGATTATGCTGTAGTAGTCCTTCTTTTGTTCCAACAACAATAGTCTTTCTTATATGAAGGCATTCCAGCTTTAGTTTCTGGCACTTGCTTATTTATTCACAATAATTAAACATGTTCATGATTTAAGCATATGCAAAGTTTAGGATTACTTTTTCACTTGTTTTTTTTGTTAGCTGCTGTTCGCTTGGCCGCAGTCCGCCTTGCGAATGTCTGCGCACAGGAATGCTGCTAACATTGTCTGGGGCAAGGCTTGTGTGCGGAGGGGTTAATTTTGCAGAATGAGCGCGGCACAGGGGCTTGTCTGTCACCTTCTGTTTCTGTGTACGCGCAACTTTTCATGATTTTCTTTTTTGAGGCAGGCTCTCGAGAGGGAGAGTGTCTTTCGGCACGACCAAGGGTGTGTTGAGGCGCCAAACGTAGTCATTGAGAGTCGTGTTGTGTCGCTGCTGGTGATGTGGTCTTTTGTAGAGATAAATTTCATTTTTAGTAATGTTATTCAGTACGCTTTCAGTGTCACTTCTGCCGAAAGTGACGACCGTATGTTTTTAAAATCCGTGGATGTTGTATGCAGCGTTGATCTCTTTCATTAGTGTTATATGTTTGTCATTGTTCACAAATTTAAAAATGTGTGATTGTTAATGTGATCGTCTTGAAGTTTAATAAATAAAGTTGTGAACAGTATGGTTCTGAAGAATGCGATCATGGCGTGTGTCGCAAATTCACAGAATTTACTTACGTTTCCGCCGTGTTTCCGAATGTAATTAATTTGAAGCCCTGTCCCTCTTATATGGTGGTTTTGGTGTATGGGACTCGCTGAAGTTTCTTATCACATCGTCTCGGGCTTTGAACCGCCTCAACCTTAATTGCTCTCGCCTGCGCTCTCTCCCCTAAACAGCTGCTTTTGAGTATTGTGATCTGGTAAATTCGAACTTCGTCACAGTGTGATTGCTTTGTTTACACTCTAGAGTCCCTCCTTCCTCCAACGCTTAGTCCCATGGCCTCTCCTCACTGCTGCTTGAGATTGGGAACCGAGCCAGGCGTCGTTTTCTAATCGTTTGCGCTGTTAGCCTTTCGTCGCCCACAGAACACCCGGGGGGGGGGGGGGAGAGTTCAAGTAGTCACGTAATCCGGATACTTTGGGCCCGGCCCTGAACTCACTGATCCTTTTTGTTGCACATACATACATATTGCATATATTAGAGTTCAAAAATGAGTTATGGGCTAGCCGGCGCGAAGCCGTCGAATCTGCTTCCATGCTTCCTAGGTAACGTGACCAGGGTTTACGGACTACTTAATTTTTTCTCAATGGTCCTACCGCGATGGCGAGACGGCACAGACGATTAGAGAATGCCATATGACTAAGCCTTGGAGAGGAGATGGACCCGCAAGGGAGCGCGGTGGCGGTTTGAAGGGCTGAGTTAGTGAGTTACGAAGTACCGTCGACCTCGCGGGTCGCGACATCATCTCTAAAGGACTGCGAATGCGTTTCAGGCCGCATGCATAGTCGGTCGTCCGCGCCCGCGGGGGGCGGCGGGGGCGTCGGCTCGGACGACAGCAACGATCGTTGTCGACCGACTATGCGATAGACAGCAACGATGCAAGTGTCGCATAAACCGCGGTCGCAAATAGGAAGGCGACGCGGTCACCCAATGCAAACCCAGACAACACGTGACTGCGCGTGATGGTATTTCGAAAGTCCCATTGTAGTGTGGAATAGTAGCTGCGTATTGATCGTGCGACACTTACGATCGTAAGTGTCGCCACTTCTGACGATCGATAGCCCACCTAATGCCTGTACGACACTTCGACGTGCTTTCGTCCGACCGACTGTGCGTGCGGCCTCACACATTTTTCCTGGTTACTGTGGATTCTTTGCATGATTGCATACTTGTGGTGTGATTCATATGCTCGTCATGCACACTCCACACTTTTCCCCACGATATTCGAGAAAATCCTGTCTGTCTGTAACCCATTCTGGCTTCGTGTTTCGCAGCTTATGGCTGACAACAATGAGTGAGTGGGAACTGTCTGGTGTGCACGGTTTTGCACTTCTGGCGGAGATTATTTCCATTTACATGAGTGCAATCATGAGTATCGTATTTGAGTGCCGATTACGGGGCAATTTTTGCCACAAATTCTTCAAAATTCTTTACTTTCTTTCATTTTTGGCGCTAGCTAACGAGTGCAGGGTAGGGCAGCGTCCCTGCACTAAAAATTCCTTATGCTCATTCCTGAAAAAAGACTTGGTGTTTTCTTCCTGTCGCTAGCATATCATACGCTTTCAGATTGTTTGAGTTTCACCTAAAGGGGGTCACTATCGCTTCGAGTGAATCGTGAGAGTGAGATTTATGGCTGCCGTGCCGTTGTGCGCGAGTCGCTAATCACGCACCCACGCACGTGCGGGGTAGTGTTTACGTAAACGGCGACGAGAGGATTATGGCTCCCATATTGATCATTTTTTGCCTCAATTTTCGGAAGCTACCAAGCGCAATTGAACTAGGAATAGAGCAAAGTGCCGCTGAATTTCCTGCAAACACTGGGCTGTCAGGAACGCGGATAAATCTTGTAACGATTCCGTCGACGTGAATGAAAACAAGTACTGTTCTTCACCCATGAAAAAAGTGCATCACAGAAATGAAAATGAAGTGAGTTATGGTCGCTGAAAGCCCAAAAACTCGCTTTTGCACGAAAAATGTTCGAACGGGACAATTTTTTGAAAAAGGGGACAATCACTAAACTTTTTATACTATTTTGTTAGTTTGAAGTTTCTGAAACTTTTTACAGATTTCCAAAATGTCGCATACGAAAGATTTTATGGGCCTTCAAAGTTGAAGGTGCGCCTTCTTAGAATTTTGGGTTTTCCACTTCTAACAGAAGTACTTTCCGGAGAGTTAGGCAATCCTTGTAGTTTTCTGGAAGCGCACCTCAGGCACAATCAAAATCTACCTCAACAAGTCAAAAAATACGTCCCAAGAAAGTTATTCCCCTCTAAAATTTCTTCTTCGCGTTCCCGTTCTTCCAGCGCCCGGGTGACCTGCCGCGCTCCAAGGCCGACGCGACGACGCGCAGACGCTTTCTGGCGCAACGGATTCATGTCTAGCACGCTTATTCAACAAAAACATCAACAAAAACAGGGGTGTCGCAACTGGACACCTCGAGAGCTAAGGGTCGCAAAAATCCCGAAAATGGTCGAAGGTGACGGTTGACCCTGGTGCCATGTGATCGTTTCACAAAGGAGCTCTGTCTTCAGAAGTACATGGTGATTCGGTCATGGAGTAACTCCTAGGCCGATGCCTTTGTGAGTGAATTAAGAATCATGGTTCCCAGAATATCCGAGAGTTCCTCCTTGTGCTGCCTCCCTGATGTGTTCCCTATGTTTTTTTGGGCTGGCTTCTTGAATAGATGGCCTAGTGGGGCAGGAATTGAACAAGCGAAACTTAAGTCTGTTTGTGAAGGTCAACTGGTCTTCATTGACATTAGACGACAGCCAGACCTGGCTGCTATGAAGAAATTCTGATCCAAGGGTGGTTCTATGTAGTGGGAGAGCGCCTCATGGCGTTACGCTAACTTCCCCTATGAATTTATAAGTGCAAAGCGTGCGAATAATAAGACGATTTTGAATTCTGTTAAGAGCTTTTTCGACACAACGCAGATCATGACCTTGACCTGATCAATCAGTGAATGATTGGATATCGATAATGGGCGCCAAAACCACCCACTTGGCAGCCGCGGTACTTCGACCGCAGGCCTTCCCAACACCGCCGCCAAAACCGGCTCGACGAACACTAAGTTCTTCCAGTTCCGTCCATCTGCGTCTGTGGTATGCTGGTCTTCAGCCTGCAGCGCTCAGGTAAGTTTCAGTCCACTTCTGTGCTTATCGTTTCCTCTGTCCGTGTCCATTAACCCCTTGTGTATCTCCTGTTCGCGTTCCCTTCCATGCGCGTCTGTCTGCGCTTATCCGCCTTGGGATGCTCAGTGTGGCTCGGGGGGGGGGGGGGCGGCCCACAAAAAAAACATGATCGCTAGTTGAAATTCGAACATTTCAATTTTACGTACTCAAGTGACTGCCCTCCTATACCCCTCCCCCCTAGGCTGGCTACACTCCCCCTGGGTCACGGATTTCCCGCTCCGCACTGAGGTAAGTGGACATGCCACGCCCTGCGCCCCCCCCCCCCCCGAGCCACGTTGCACCTTCGCCTGTGTGGTTTCCATCGTGCGCGCCCACCTTTCTTCCCGTCGGTTATCCGTGTCCATCTGCCATCCACCTGAAGTGCAGATAGGAGTGAGAGGGTCTAGCGCAGCAGTGAGCAACGACAAGTGAAAAAGGACATGATATAATGTTTCATCCAGGTTCATCCCCTCCACTCTATACTTTTATGAGAAGACTTATATGGAAGCAGTACAAAGAATAAGTGCATATTCGCAAGAAGCAGGGTCAAATGTGCACACGCGCTGCGACGGCACCTTCTCTTTTACCTCCCGCTCCGCCTCCCTCTTTCATTTTTGGCGCTAGCTAACGAGTGCAGGGTAGGGCAGCGTCCCTGCACTAAAAATTCCTTATGCTCATTCCTGAAAAAAGACTTGGTGTTTTCTTCCTGTCGCTAGCATATCATACGCTTTCAGATTGTTTGAGTTTCACCTAAAGGGGGTCACTTTCGCTTCGAGTGAATCGTGAGAGTGAGATTTATGGCTGCCTCTGGTTGTGCGCAAGTCGCTATCACGCACGTGCGTGGGTAGTGTTTACGTAAACGGCGACGAGAGGATTATGGCTCCCATATTGATCATTTTTTGCCTCAATTTTCGGAAGCTACCAAGCGCAATTGAACTAGGAATAGAGCAAAGTGCCGCTGAATTTCCTGCAAACACTGGGCTGTCAGGAACGCGGATAAATCTTGTAACGATTCCGTCGACGTGAATGAAAACAAGTACTGTTCTTTCACCCATGAAAAAAGTGCATCACAGAAATGAAAATGAAGTGAGTTATGGTCGCTGAAAGCCCAAAAACTCGCTTTTGCACGAAAAATGTTCGAACGGGACAATTTTTTGAAAAAGGGGACAATCACTAAATTTTTATACTATTTTGTTGAAGTTTCTGAAACTTTTTACAGATTTTCAAAATGTCGCATACGAAAGGCAATCCTTGTAGTTTTCTGGAAGCGCACCTCAGGCACAATCAAAATCTACCTCAACAAGTCAAAAAAATACGTCCCAAGAAAGTTATTCCCCTCTAAAATTTTTTCTTCGCCGCGTCCCGTTCTTCCAGCGCCCGGGTGATACCTGCCGCGCTCCAAGGCTGACGCCGCAACGCAGAGACGCTTTCTGGCGCAACGGATTCATGTCTAGCACTCTTATTAACAAAAACAGGGGGTCGCAACTGGACCCCCTCGAGAGCTAGGGGGTCGCAAAAATCCCGAAAATGTTCGAACGTGACGGTTGACCCTGGGTCGAAGTGGCCGTTTGGAATGAAATGTATACCTCCTGATGCGTCTCCAGACGCTGATTCCAAATCTGCTAAACGACTCTCCGAACGGAGTTATGAAGCGTAATAGCTCAGTGGTGATGGTCCGGGGTGGCAGGTAAAAGCTCGTAGGATCGGTTCCTTTGCAAATTGGTTGCTTTGCTTTTGTCTCTCGAATTGCTGCGGACAGTTTTACCTGCCACCCCGGACCATCACCACTGAGCTATTACGCTTCATAACTCCGTTCGGAGAGTCGTTTAGCAGATTTGGAAGGCAGATTTGGAATCAGCGTCTAGAGACGCATCAGGTGGTATACATCTCATTTTATACGGCCACTTCGACCTACCATCCTTTCCTTGTAAGCAGCAACCAATGGCGAAGTCGCAACTGTTGGTCGCTCATCATCACTGTCTTTTTGAAAATGAACAAAACTTGATAACGAGGCCAAGCTAAAGGAAGTTCCGATGCTTCATCTGAGACTGAAATATCTAGCCACCTTTGACGAGGGTTGATATTTTTCAATAGGACCCAGCTTCTGCATAGGAGGCAAAATTGTTCAGGAGCGCTGTTAAGGCACTCTTTCCGATTTCACATCCTCGAACGAATGGCTCTCCTATCCTTGATTTCAGCGTGCTGGACCATCCTATGTGGGCTATGTTAGAGGGCAGCCTGCACTAAACATTGCATCCACATGGATGAGCCGAAACTTTTTCTCTGCAAAGTTTAGAAGAGGGCACCCAGCATGCCATGCGGGCAGGTCGAGGCGTCCATTCTGGAGGATGCTACAAGATAAGAAACGTGATGCAATATTTATGGGACACCCTTCAATCGTCAACTCGGGTCCGGTGAATATATAAACTCGTGCACATATACAGCAAGTGGAACTCCAGCGATCGAAAACATCATCAGTGGATGCAGCATGTTGCAAAAGTCTCACCAGAGCATTGTAGAACTCGTATGAGAGGTGCTATCCCATAGAATTTCCAGTCATCTGCCATCCTAGGATTTTCCCCTATCCAACCGCTATCTGCTTTATGGCCTTGAGTGTAGCTCTCGCGAGAAAATCAACGATTACTCACTTGGATCTCAAATGTGATCTTCAAATTCTTCCAGAAGTTCCTGGGATCAGCAATCGAAAGGCTGCCTCATTGTTCGCCATATGCTAAGAACTATATAGTAACAGCGTGGCAGACTGAGCTCTACTTGCGTTTAAAAATCTGAGCTTCTGAGGTGGAGCTAAAACTTTATTAGGACTCTAGACCTCAACCAAGTATTCCAGAAAGGTGGTTTGCTGGAAACCATGACTAATGCTCTACGTGGAGCTCGCCTTCCACTGCCTAGCGCATCATTCTCTGAAGATGGGAAGCCAAAACCGCAACCTACTATTATGGAAACAATTCTCACACAAGGTAATCCAATCATACAACTTTTGCGGTACACTTGAACTTTAACTTCAACTTTCAGCGGCCTCCGCTTTGAACCAATCAATAAAGGAAAAGGACGATAAAGAGAAGCAGTTTCGCATGACAAAGGATAAGGAGGACTCATTGAAGGTATACATTTGACCTTAAAGTGGACCACAGAAACGTTTTTCGTAGTGAAGATGGTTTTTGTGTGAAATCATTCGTGCAACTGCAACTCACTGCATTCAAAACTACCACTGAAGGGCAGTAACTTAGCTTGTCCTTGTTCGTGTGTGTCCCTGAAAGTTGGCTCTCATATATGTGTGTAGTAGTGTTGAGTGCATTACGCAGTCAAGAAACCGGAAAGGCTTGAATAACGAAACAGTGTTTGCATGGGGTTTATATGCTCATTCCAGCTACTGGAAAGTCTGCCAGAAGAAGAACGGAAACTGCTGCATACTGCCATCACATCAGGAGATCTGGATGTCGAATCATTGGGGCCAGCATTGAAGTAAGCCATATATCTCGTTCAGTATAGCTGCAATTCGAAGGCAAAGTTCAAGAGGAAAAGGCATCACATTAGAAATGAAGACAGAGGTCAATGATGTAAGGGCAAAGAAAAACCATGAGAAGCGATACAGATCCCGAGAAAACTGACCCCTCTTTCTACGCTACCGCTCTCTTTGGTGAATGGCTAGAGACGGATAGCGAGGAGGTGGACGGGCAGAGGCGCGCGGGCATCTCGAGTACGCCCCGCTAGGCCGCTGGGGAATAGTCCTCCCTAGAAAACGCGCCTGTCTGTCATTTGACTAGGTATATTTCCCTTCCTTCGACCTCCGACCTAGACAAGAGAAAAGGAATAGGATTAATAAGACGTTGACACATGTCAAATCCCTTTTAACGCCTTTCCCAGGTGAGTTTTTTGTTCATTGACGCTTCCTACTTTCTTATCTTGGGCTCACTCTCGCGCATCTTTTTCAGACCATTAGTGTCGAGGGTAAAGATCCTGCTGGTACTGTTGCTTTGAGGACTTCGTCAAGTCTCGTTCAAAAAACTTTTTTGGGTGTTCCATTCAGTCAAATGGAAGTCGAAGTGCTGCTCAATATTTGCGGGGACCCGGCGAATGTTACGGAAGATATACCCAAGAAGCCGTTGTTGAGCCTCAATAGTTGTGCTCAGCATGCTTTGTAAATTAACCCATTGCGGACCGCCGTTATAATTGCACCTCCGTAGGTTTTTGTCATCTCTTTTATCAGTGGCCAATAATCTATCGAAAATTTAACCAGTACGCAAATATATGATATATCCTGTGTCTGAAAAAGTAAACTGTTGATTTTGTAACTTAGCAAAATGCTGAAAAAATCGAAGATTACTATCCTTCTCCGCGTGGTGGCGTGCTGCACATGGTGCAGCACGCGGTCCGCAATGGGTTAAAGCAGCCTCCCAGCAGAAATCGTGTCGAACTATCTATTCAGTAGGTGAGATAGAGTAGTCCACGAGCATTAAAGATTTGCCATTGTTGCAGCTGGAAGTGCGCGCCAATGGCGCTAGGGTCTCAAAAAGTGAGCAATTGGCGCCTAGTCTCAGC
>MU871198.1:0-12829 GCA_036418205.1 Ostertagia ostertagi
ATGGTTGGAGGGTTCGCTCGACGCATTCTCCTTTCGTTGGGAGAGCGCAGAGAAAACGAGAGTGGGAGGCGACCACGCATGGAAAACCGATGACACGAAACGTGCGAGACAAATTTGCGCGTGTGGTAAGGTGCCTGTTGTGCGCCTGCACCACTAACATCGAACCTGACGGCGAAGTTTTCGCGTGTTGGGTTACGGTACGGAAGGGGACATTACAATCTACACACGTGGGGCATAGTCCCGACCTTGAAACTCGCGCAACCCAAGCACACCCACCTTCCTTTCTAACGAATCTCGTCGAGGGATCGAACCACTGGGCTCATCTTCATCGTCGTCAAACGGCGTGATCGTTTTCGTCACCTCTCCCTTTGATCGCTTATCTTGCAGCACCTTCGATGAACTACCGACGTTCGTATCGGACGGCCTGCAGTAAATAAAAATTCAAGGACATCACTTTATCACAGCGGACGATCACTGAAAAAAAAACATGATAAGAATCACTGCAAGCCAAACCCACTTATCAAATGATACGTCAAGGTCTATCGTGTGCTCCTCGATGTAGGTCTCATTCATGTGTGAATCGCTCACAATTGGACTGCCCAAATTACCCAGTGATTCAGGCTGGGCTGCTGAGGGAGGTGTTGAGGTACGAGGCTCATCTGAAATAACCATTATTCGGGCAAAAAAAAGAAAATTCGAGCTTTATGGGAAGACATGGGGGCATTGTGGTGGTAATGCACTCAGAACTGCGCAGAACACACTCTTTTGTTGAAATCGAAGCTGTGCCTCAGGCGAGAGAGGAGCCCGCTCCTAAGGTTTAGTCATAGAGGATGCTCCAGTGTCCTGCGATAGCGCCAAAATTCATTTTCGCTGAATGTTCCGGACAGGGATAGCTTTGGGAAAAGTGGAGAAAGGAAATCGCGGGAGTTCCGTTCACCATCGCCAAAATGCAAGTACCCGACAGGAGGCCCGTCGCGCGGCAAGAAGGCAGAGTCAGCGGACGAGTCGCAGCGCGTGCTGTGCGATGTAGGACGTACAATGGACATTATTTAACTTGACGCGAAATCCTACAGTACGCGCAACTCGTCCGCTGACTCTGCCTTCTTGTCGCGCGACGGGCCTCCTGTATGGTATACCGAGAATGCTCCAGCCAATTACCTTGGACTGCAAACATACAGCAGAAAGGGAGCCACAGTTGTTTGGGAGGAAGATAGCAATAATTCAAGGATTCGTAAACCACCATGAGCCAATCTAGCGGCTCAGCACTCATCGCAATAGCTCCGTAATTCCGAATAAAAATGAATACATGGCGCATCCCAACGTGTGACAAAGGCAAGCACATGCTGTTTCCACCAACTTGGCTTGCCTATCCATCTTCATAATCGAACGCCAAATCGACCACGGAACAGCGCGACTAGCTTCCAGATAATCGTAATAATATAGCAATTGACTGACCATTCTTGCTTAGCCTGCGCCAAATGCCATTCACCGTGCAATTAGGAAATTGCGTTATTTTTTAATACACACCGCGATCTGTGCTTGAATCCCCAAGCAGACAACTACCGTTAGTACTTTTTGAAATTTTTTTTCGAGTCCCCCCCTTTATGGGCGATTTGATAAGAACCCCCGTGTGTAATACTTGTGTACAGACAATGTATGCCACTAATTTTTTATTGAAATCTTTGAATTGATTGAATGAATTTTAAAATATGGATTTTTTTCTTCTGTGATCAATAGGGATGTTACCAGAATCCCACTTCCGCCACCGATAGAGTACACCACCTCCAAGCTCACAAGCTATCCACGATGGGAAAGTAAAGGGAAATAGAGGAAATAGAGGAAAAATAAGTTGGGAAGAAGGGGTCGTTTGAAAACTGTAGTGAAGGGAGGAGTCGTAAGAATTTTGCAAAAAGTTCCAACTATAGGACTGACCCTTGCCCCACCCCCGTTGGTGCTTGTAGCGACATGGGGTTGACCCGGGCGGATCGCATGCCCGGGGAATGGGCTGGGGTGCGGCTGTGGCGTGTGTGGGGCTTTGGTGGTGTTGGTGGGCGGCGGGCTTACGACAACGATTAGCCGATTCAGATAGAGACCTTGGGTGGAACGTGTAGGACTCGATTTACGGAACAGGAGGAAGGTGACGGCACCTTTTGTCGATTCCTTCAACCTTACTGGATAAATGGGTAGAAATTAACCACAGCCATTACGCCGTGGGCAGCGCCCACAGCATATTTTTCTCACGAATATAAACAAAAGAGTCATACGGTAGTAATCAACGAGTAACGAACCCTTCTTCGGATCCACTTCATGATCGACAAAGAACGGTGATGAGTCCTTGTGGGTGCTGAGACCAGAAGACGTTGAAGCAGAATGCCCTGAATAACATCGGCTTGTTGCCCAGTAAAGGTAGAAGGGGAAATTTGAATGGAACAACAAAGAGAACTACCTCTGGACTCCATTTCATCGTCCTCGTCGAAATAGTCGACGGCCTTTTTCACAGATGGCTTGCGATTCACTCGTCACCATCACAGTCGGCAGTACACCGTTCGATAATTGGCGATGTGGTGGATTACCCAGCAGCGCTCCGATGTCATCGTCCTCATCATCCATCGAGAAGTCACCATCGTCTAACTGGAACGTATCAGGATCAAATCCTTTGGCGGTCGTTTCCCTAGGGGGACATTCAAACCAGGGCCGATGGAGGTTACACTAGGACTAAGCCCAGGAGAGGGAGAAACGCCAGGGAGCACACAAACTTGCTCACCCCTCCCAAGATCAATCCCCTCTAAGGCTCAGCCTAAACACAGTAATTGGCTCACTCACTTGAATGCCCCCCCCCCCACGACATGAGCGCCCAAATCTTTTAAAAGGTGGATTCTGGTTTTTGGAGGGAATCTGTAGGGGTGAAGAAGATGGAGTAGAGAGGGGCGAAGGAAGTGCATAGGCTCATGGTTAGACCGAAGCCCAGTAATTGGCTCACCCACGTTGAAATGTCCCCAAGCGACATCAGCGTCCAAATTTTTCAAAAAGTGATTCTGTGTTTTGGAAGGAACTCTGCAGGTGAAGAAGTAGGGCTAGGGTAAGGTTGAGGACGGAGGTGGAGAAGAAGCCCAACTGAGTAAGAAGGATCCCTCTTGAAAAAAATGGATATAATTATTTGGAATTTTGGTACAAGTACGACCCCTCTATGCTATTTCACGCCGAAAAAAAGAAAAGTGTCCAAGGGGATTTGTGGAAAAATTAAGTAGAGGGGAAAAGTGTGAGATATTCTCAGGCACATTGACCTACCGACAACTAGAATGCCACGGCAGATGCCCTCTGATGGCCAATACGACGACGATAGAACTCCTCAACAATGACCCCACAACAGCCCCTCAACCCCTCTCCCCATCCTCGTCCATCATCCAACCAGGAATTGCTCTGCAACTACATATACATCAAGTCTAAAGAGAGGGGTGATCATGGGTCACCCGTGTGTTGGGTAACTATTCGAGCAACAGGATAACCAGTGGTAGTTTGTAATGGGTGAATATTGCGGGATTTTCCGTGATGTATTGGAGGTAGGATAGGTGGAATAGAGAATCGTTTGGCCGTTTCATTGACCTAATTCCCAATCCCGCCCGCCGCGCCTCCCCCATACGAACAATAAAGTACTTCAGTTATGTCCACAACTTGCCGTCTCTGAAAGCCTCTCCCATCTATGATGTGAGGTGATGTCGGAGAAAGGGGAAGGGGATCTGTGTAGGGGAGCATCGCTGAGTCCCATCGTGGTGGTGGGGGAGGCCGTTCGATTCGTCGGACCCTAACGGAGAGGATCGCGAATTTTGAAATGTGGCGAACGTCAGCGGTTGACGCTTGGACGGGACACCTAGCAAAACCCGCGGAAATCCCAAAATTCCCTCTGAGAGAGAAAACAATAAATCCTTATCATTAGAAAATTTCTACACCCTAGCGAACTTTATAGGCCGATGTCAGACTTTGCGAATCGCGCGATTCGCTACTAGCGATTCGCTAGCGTCGCGGTCGCGTTGCGGTACCAGCCAATTGAGTGATTCACTGGCCGCGACGCGACCGCAGACGCTAGCGAATCGCGCGATTCGCAAAGTCTGACATCGGCCTACCAGCCTTTTAAGACATACTTCCCATTCAAACGATTGCTCCGGCTGCGCTAGCGTCAGAAAAAAACAAGCTACCCATCCAGAAATCCTCGACCTTGGTTCACCTGTTGAAGAAGGTCATGCTTTTTATTGGACAATTTTTTACATTGAAAACGCTATTCACTGATCAAAAAAATAAACTTCCACATACAAACCTGATTGGATTCCTCATCACCCATGATCTCCTCATAAATCGTTATCAGACACACTTTCGCATCACGCCCACGAAGTTGATTCCTGAAAATAATTCCCACATTAGTGCACATTCATTTTGAAAGACTAACGAGCCTCATTAGTACAGCTGTGAGTTTTTACTCTGTCTGACTTCACAAAGCCTGCCCCCTTCGCTGTACGACAAAATGTTCCCTATGGTCCTCGCGTTCCTGTCGCTCACCCCTTGTTTCCACCTCATTGGGCTACTTTTGGCGCATTTCAAAATACAGCCGGGCGATCCTTCGGATTAAGCCAGAGGTTTTGCGGAATTTAAAATTAAATGTCACTCCGCCTCTGCATTTTGTCTGCCGCCTGAGCTAAGTCTCATTCTAGCAAGGGTATCTTTTACGCAGTTTGAAACGCATCACCACCACAGTGCCCCCGTACCTTGCGATAGCGCTCTACTTCTCTTGGCGCTTTATCCTGGCAAGGCTAGGGCAGGAATTTGACCGCCGAACCGTGAACATGGTAAGATGCGCTAGCCGTCACTGCAGCAAACCCAGTGGAGCAAGCGTTCCCTCAAGGAAAATATCCATTACCCGCCCGCGCCCGCCTCGTAGAAAAGCTCTTATACTGTCACGCTTCTTCCACTGGAAAATAATAAGTGGGAGGCAGGGGGTTAAGAAACAGACATGGGACCTGGGATTTTTCTGATCTTCCTGAGGCATTGGCGAGCATTTGCGAAGAATACTGGCATACAAGCGAAGAAAAGAATATAAGAAGAGAGAGCAATGGGGACAGCGAGACGCAGGCACTGCAAGTAACGTCAACTTCAAGGTAGAGCTGACAGCAGCTGCGAGCCTGGCATTACTATGGGTCCAATAGCGTCATTCTGAAGCCGCCTTCTGTTGCAACAATCCCTGTTATCTGTTCTTCCATCGTACCGGCTTCTTCTTTTTGGCCGTGAACATACCACGAGGTTATCATAAAATGTCTTTTCAAGGACGGGGTCGTGATGGAAAAGTAGGCGGAGTATTTGACGAGGATCGCAAGAGACCACCCGCGATAGGCGCAATTTGCGCTGCAGGACCGCTAGCACAAGATCTATGCCACACTTTTAACTCAGGATATTGGGAAGGTAGCGTGATGATTTCCCTGGATCCTTGGATTTTTATGACACACTAAATGTCAACATGTGACGCAGCATCTACCAAGATTATGAGCCCAATAATAACCTCACAGAGCTAAAATACTATATGTAGTTCATAGCTATTGAAAAATACCAAGAAAGAAATGAAGCTTACTTCGCCATCAAGCCCATTCGATGAGCCGTAGGTCTCGTCCCTACCATACCGACCGTGAGAATGTTCACCAACGAAAACAAATCCACATCTGCGGCATGCTCAGCTCCAGCTGCTCTCAGAACTAAAAAGGACAATTTCGGAATCGGAATGTAGTACTGAGAAAGTACAGAAAGGTAATTGAGTCGTATAACTTCGTATAATGTATGCTATACGAAGTTAAATTTGAAACTCAGGAATCAGCGAATCAGGAATGACAGAAATTCAGGAAAGAGACGACTAATAAGCAGCGCCATAGCGGTCGAGTTCAAATATCACCGGGGTGGGGTGACCCGTCAAGTACCTCCTTGGACGCTACTTATCCCTGAGCCGTGAAGCGGAACGGAAATGTGGTGGAAATAATTGAGCGGTCTTTGGGCAGTCTCGTGTTTTAGCCCGGAGCTTAACAGAGCTGCCTAATTTTTGAGCTCTTCTCCATAATAGCCACTTACTGTGAAGGACAATTACAACAATAGCAGGCCTGTTTGAGCTCATGCTCAAAAGGAAGTGCAGCTACCTATTTTGGCGATCGAATAAAAGGTAAAAGACATTGAAGGTAGGAATCATCGCCCATTCTTCTCCATGAGGCACATTTATTTCGGGCTCTTTTCCCGAAACCCTCCAAAATTAGCAACTCGCTCTGCTCAAGCATATGGACTTAAAGTGTCTCTCGCGGACCTAAAGACACAGTCCACTATGGCAAGAATCGGGCACAGGAGTAAAGCATAAACTAAACGGGCAAGGTGGGCGGAACTAACGACCCAGGAAAGGCATTCAACTTCCCATGGAACTTTGAGATGAGACCCAGATATATCGATAGAGCTTCAAACGCTGATTACAAATATGGAAACTAAAACTGCAAAATGAACCTGCCAAGGAAGTTGTGAGCAGTCAAAGTTGCCTGGAAGTGAAGCATTACACTAGCCTCCGGGCTTTCAAAGTCGCCTTGGAGTAGTGGTAGTGCTCTCGGAATTTGCGCTCCGACGGGAGGAGAGCTTATGACCCCCAGGGTGAATAGCGAGGGCACCACCACTGCTCCGCGGAGGCTCTGAAAGCCCGGAGGCTAGTGTAATGCTTTACTTCCAGCCAACTTTGACTGCTCACAACTTCCTTGGCAGGTTCATTTTGCAGTTTTAGTTTCCATATTTGTAATCAGCGTTTGAAGCTCTATCGATATATCTGGGTCTCATCTCAAAGTTCCATGGGAAGTTGAATGCCTTTCCTGGTAAGTAAAGCAAAGGCTGCGAAGTCTGATTACGCCGTGTCTAATCTATTTGCAGATAATTTTGAGGGTTTGTTTTTTGAATTTTGATTCCTCTTGTTTTGATCGTGAGTTCGTCTCGTCGTTGAGACCAAAACATGAAGAGAATGTCGTATGAATGAGGGGGAAAAACGACGAAGAAACGAGATAGTATAGGGGTGGAGAGTAGAGAGCGATCCCGGTGTGTCACTGTGAGAAGAGTTTGCTAATGAAGGCGGGGCATCTAGGGGTCCTTGTCATCAAATCGTTTTGAACCAATTCCGTAAATACAGCTCTATTGCTCCTGAGCACCTGATTCAGGAGCTAGCGATTCTTCTACAAACCGCCCCCCCCCCGCGTTTGATAAACCCAAGGTTCAAATTTGACGCTTCAATAGTAAGAATAGGCTCCATTCGGGTGTAAGTCACACTACTCTACCGTAGTAGTTTGAATGTACAACAACTTTCTGCCCCATCAAGCAAGCATCTGACGCAATACCATCATGTGCTACCGTAATGGGCTAAGAAACTAAGAAGAAACTTCACTAACCAGCACCCATACAGTAGACTGCAGCTGCGCCCGGGTCTTCCTCGTTTTTCGACCATTCCGGAGGGACGAAACACTGGTCGACAGACGACTGCGGCACGGTTCTAATCTGAACAAGTCGCATTACGATCGTTTAGCAATCTTGCTACAACTTCAGAACAAATCACTATATAAAGCCTTGTAAAAAGGTGAAGGCCGTGATAGACTAATGAGCGTTGTTCAAACGCTTTCGGATGCGCCGCGCACGCGACATCCGCTCAGAATTTGAGCGCTTTTGCCTACGTATCCAATCGAGCAGTACCTTTGAAGGAAGTGATCCGCCCGCTCTACGTGTAATGAGGACACCTACTGTCAGGTTCTAAAGAGAATCCCAAATCTTTCACAAATTTACGTCCACCTCACATAAGGGTAGGAGTAATCAGTAAATAAGCCTTGGTTATCAAAATTATATTGATTCATCCGAATATAAAAAGGTTTGGAACCCAGTAACATATCAGTTAGGGTAAAATAGCCTTTCTCTTACTGCCTAACGATTATGAGCTAATTCGAGTCATGGGTAAAGACAATTTTAGTGAAGCCAAATTAGTAGAAAACAAATAATTGAATAAGTAACCGATACTGAGAAAAAACAGGCAATAAATAGCAATATTAAACTCACTTCTACATTTCCTTTACTATTTATAAATACATTTTCGGTGTCGAAAACCGTTCCACGAGGACATGGCGGTAGAACTTCGGCAGCAGCCGCAGCTAACGAGAGCAGTTCATGAGCTTCCAAGCCAGAACCGCGTACCTTTAAAATTATTCGGTATAAATTTATAAACTTATGCAATCATAAAGTTTTATTCAAGTGAATACACATAATAAAGCGTATATTTTTTAAGCACTTTAGCCACACCTCAAAGGCATGGGCCGCGATTAGATCCTAAAGAGATTCTCTCTTTGAAAGAGGTAAAGGACCCCTAATCACAAGGGTGGTGATACCGTCGCACCTTCGAAGTGCACGGCGAAGGAAGCGAATGCCTCCGCTTGACCGCTTCCACCGCTGCATTTTTAGCAAGGGCAGGCATCGCTGTACCCTCTCGCACACGACGCGCTCTGTCCCTCTCCTGTGTCTCTCCGTCGTACCACGGTCAGAATGGAAAACTTAGCCGTTCTATCATATCTCTCTCTCTATGGTGCTCTTTGCTTTTCTCTCCACCAACCTCCTACTAGCCCTTATCGCTTAATTTTCGGAAAGATGACACAGCTATTCGATCGCGACCTCTGCCTTCAAGAGGATGTGACCGTCAGCAGCAACGAACTTACAGTTCGCATGAGCTCTCATTCTTAGCGCACATGCTGTCGACCCGCAAGTACAATCAGAGGACCCCACGTGCCCCTCAACATTGGCACCCATTTGCAGAGAGAGCTACTCAGGTCCAGGCCGCTGTGACAATTGTCTATTTCTTCCAGTCGGAGTGACGAGAGGAGGTAGGTGAGCGGAGGAGGCGTCCATTAGGGTGGATAGACCAGGTGGAATCTGGCAGGCGGGTGACACGGCTACGCGAAGTATGGGAATGACTCGCGCATAACCTTGGAGAGCTCGTCCTGTCTTCATCCCGCCATGAAATTGCCGCCCTAACAAAATGCGGTAGTGTGCCCTTTGAAACGTGACACGCAGAAAGGCAGACACTATGTATGAGGAAGGCGGCACCAGCGATAACTATGCCGGCCTATCAAAGTGGTCGAAAAAATTCTAAGTATGAGGGTCATATTGAGACCCTGTCAAGTGACGAGTCGGCTTACACAGGGATACCTTGGTCAGGCCTCACCCTAGTGTGTAGACAGTCGGGAAGAGCGCAAAAACTATTTCTCCTTCCAACTAAGTTTTTCGCTTCTGTTTGAAAAGTATATGCCCGCGACACCAAAGGGGGGGAGCCGAAAATGTCCTTTGAAAGACAAATATGAATGGGGGCTGCGCTGACCCTCGATGTGCACCAACATTATGGCTAACCTTTTTCCGGCGCGTAATTCAGCAGCCAACAATACACACTTGATGACTTGGGCCAACTTCGGCTGCAAATGCGCCAAGTATGGACGAGGCCATAGGTAGCGCTGTGAGATTCTTTCCCTGGTAACGATCGATTTATAGACTAAAACAGCTCAAAAGCTCCGACCCATACTGTACTCAATGGTAACGGTATGATCAAATGGACGCAACCACGTCCACATCGCCAAAATGACGTCACCAACAATTTGAGTGGTTAAAAATTGAAAATTTTAGCAGTTACAGTAATACTCACCTCACATACTTCCGCTACACTAACTTTGATTTCAGGAATTGGAACGACCTTCATGTGAGAATCGAATCGAGTATTAAGTATAGGTTAGACCATTCACGTAATTACAGTATGTTAGTAGGAAGCGATCTGAAATCAATAACGATCAATGTCGGCAAATCACGAACAGAATGGAACGTACGAAACGAAGCAGAACAGACGATCGACTATAAAATGAAGAATCGAATCGAAGTGCGGCGCCAGGATTCCCACGGGTGTCGATAATTCTGCCCTTATCAGACGGTTGGTGTTGTGGGTGTGGGTGTATGCGTGTGTGTGTGCAGGCACCCGTCGCCTTACTCACCCCACTCTACTAGTATCGATAAAGCCAAAACCGTCCACAGTACTGTTATGAGGGTTAACCCTGCTGAGCTGAACTCGCTTGGGTAAAGTTACCATGAAATGGTAAAGGTAACAAAACCTACGACACAGGGTAAAAAACTCGGTTTGAATGCCAAGCTCCCGAGCCGAGAAGGGGTAAATCCTCAGTACTCCAAAAAATGTTTCCCAAATGGGAAATGTGTCCAGAAAGAGGGAGTTTTTAAGGTACGAATGCACGTAAAAAAATGTAGCGGAAGAAAAGAATTATTTCATAAAAAAAGCCATGCTGGAAAGGGGTAGTTCCCCGTCGCTGACTGATTGCCCTTCGGGTTTTCTCCCCGTGCGTCGACCACATTAATTCAGAAAAGAACACAGTCGGCTGCAATGGTGTAGAATTCAATCGATTCTTCAAAATTCATACCCGTAAAGAGAATTAACTGTGATGAATTCATTTTTACAAAGCTGTGCAATCAATCGATAACTGAAATTCACTCTTCAGTTCCAAAAAAGACATGCAGCTGGACAAACATGGAAAATAGAAGTCAATTAACCGATGAAATTGTAGTTCAAGGGAACAGACGGCTGTCAATGAAGTCTCCCCCTGCAGAGTCGATTATGCAGTTATTTATAAACGGTTACAGTAATCATTATAATAACAATTACTCTACGTCAGATCGTTAAAGGATCATCACAGTACCGGAACAGTACCGGAGACAAAAATGGGAGAACCTTTGATTTCAGGTTTTCAGCAATTACATATTTAATCGCTATAATAGAATGGTTATTGACGTAGCTGATCGATATCATTAGCCAAAGGAGCACGAAATTAGGCATTCGGCGTTGGTCAATGCTCTTCTGGGATGCGCCGCGCATTTCAAATCCACTTGGAATCATACTAGTATTTGATTTTTTCCTATGCGATGTTCCGGGCATGCATTTTTTTTTTTTTTTTTTTTTTTTTTTTTTTTTTTTTTTTTTTTTTTTTTTTTTTTTTTTTTTTTTTTTTTTTTTTTTTTTTTTTTTTTTTTTTTTTTTTTTTTTTCTTCATTCCAAGGTTTAGCTTTTCCTATTACCACCAAGCTACCATGCTACGATCTCCGAAGAATGAAGACTTTTGCTGTCCTGGCTAACAGCCCAGTCATGAACTTACCCACGGACTGGGCGGTTAATGGCACCCCTTACCGCTGCACCACCTCTATGCTATCAAATTATGGCATATTTATCAGTAATTTAACTATTGATTAACTATTGATTAATTCAAAAAAGGAAATTCCGCCGAAAAGGGCACATTTGCAAAACGCTAGTACAATCTGAGCAAACAAAACTACACTACACAGTAAATGAAAACGCTGTGAAGAAAGTTCGATCGTATAATGAAAAATCGATAATCGATTCGTTCCCACCGCGAGAACTGGTCAACACCGAATCTAATACATATGTTCTCACAGACGAATACGGTACCAGGTTTACGATTACTGTAGATATCGAAGCATTGGTTAGCCTGGGCTACCACACGTCCCATACGTGAGTTGAACCACGGACTGTGTGGGTGGTTCGTGGCGCCACTTACCACTGCACCACCTCGTCCTTATGCTATCAAAATTAAGGCATATTTATCAGTAATTCAACTATTGATTAACTATTGATTAATTCAAAAAAGGAAATTCCGCCGAAAAGGGCACATTTGCAAAACGCTAGTACAATCTGAGCAAACAAAACTACACTACACAGTAAATGAAAGCGCTATGAAGCAAGTACGGTTGATTGTACTAAAAAAATCAATATCGATATGTGATAAAAATCGATAATCGATTAGTTCCCCAGAACAAGCATCTCTGTTGCGACATGAACATGAATAAAGCCATGAAAACTGGCCAAACCGAATCTAATCACTATCGATTAATTGGATAAAATGGAAACAAGACTTTTGGGTCTGTACCACAGGTAGAACCTCTATCGTAATGTCTGCCATAAAAGCATGAAGATTACTGTAGTAAAAAGTGCTGGTAATGAAAAGGCACTAAAAGATACAATGTGTTCAAGTCTACTCAAATATCGCATTTAAGTGTTCAAAAAAGACAGATAAAAATAGCAGAATTAACATTACATTGACATTGAGTTAACATGAACATGCAAAAAACAGGACGAGACGCGCGCGGTTGCACAGCGTTCAATTGTGGCAACCAATAAAAAAACACATAGGATGTAATCAATAAAGCTTTCCCCTTGCATAAAGAGACACCTAAGCTTAATTAACTATACGCACTATTATATTTGGCTAAAGAAATTAGTGATCAGTACTGAGAAGAGTTATAAACTGAGTTCTTGCAATGACAATGACTAATCATGATTAGGGCGTGGCCGACTGAGTCATGTAGTTCGCAACGCGCAATTTGGACGAGTTGTACGACGAATGCCTGCTCAAACACCCACTTCGAGGAGGGAAGACTCATTTCCCATTTGTTGCACAACATTCAGTTCAAACGTAACGTCATTTAAATGGCGGCAGGGGACAATAACTGGATGATGACTCAGAGGGAGGAAGGCGAGCAGGTAATGGGCAGTTAAGTAGTATATTTTTAGACGCTATCGCAATACGCGGGGGCATCCTTCAGGATTGATCCTAGGAGGATGCAGGAACATCAGGAAGTTGCTCCTGCACCCTGGAGCCTCTGATTGCTCCCCTAAGGCTTAGCCCCGATTTTAACAGGAAGGAGATATTTTAAGCGAGTTCTAATGCACTGTCACCAC
>MU871198.1:13254-24425 GCA_036418205.1 Ostertagia ostertagi
ATTGTCCCCTGCCGCCATTTTTCCAAATTGCAAAAATTCAATATGTAAATATTAAATTGAAAGCGATTCGGTGTTGGAGCAGGAACAGGAGAGTCAATGCGAGTTCCACAGCAATGCGACCAGAAAAAAGAAGACTGAAAACTGAATCGCGCCAGGGGAGTGTATTACCATAAAGGTTGTCAATATGTTATTGTAACTCTGACGGTAAATCAGAAATCACCACGGAGAGTACGGGGGAGGGGAGGGACTGCTACTATAAGAAGGGGATCTTTGAGGATTTCCCCACGACGGCTAGGCTACCTTGGAAACCAGCCAGCGCGATCAATGCGGAGATAGAACACGTGTGATTAGCACGATGCTAAAGCCGTAATTAGTCGAATTCCAACGCGATTTCGCCACGGGTCAATGAGGATGAAAACGACGCCATCTGCTGGAAATCGCTCTCCAACTGGGGCCACCTGGTGATAGCGGAATTACTGCAAGAAAAAGGAAGTAATAAAATAAAGCATAAAGAAATGCTTCTCATCTGTGCTGAGCCCGCTTGGAAAACAATAAACGGAACAACTGAAGATTTCAAATATTGATTGCTTCTGCGAAAAAAAACGACCATTTCTTAAACCGAGTCTTAACCCGATTTTCACCACGTTATCGATTACCAATATCGCAACTATTGATTGAACGCAACTACTGATTAATCTACGAATAGATTTTAAAAAGTGCTCTGTGCAGCAGAAACTCAATTCACACAGCCTAAGGCCGATGTCAGACTTTGCGAATCGAACGATTCGCTAGCGTCCGCGGTCGCGTCGCGGTCAACGATGCGCAACGCACCGCCGCCCAGCTAAAGCGAATAGCTCCCAGGATTCGCAAAAGTACTGACATCAGCCGAGCGAGCTTACTCAGCGCCAAACAAATGCAGATATACCCTCGCATAGGTTCGAATCTCAGCCGGGAAGCGAAATACCCTTCGCTTTTCTACAACTCGATTATTCCAATTCAGGTCCCTATTATTTCATATAGCCCTACCCAGCGGTCCATATCCTTCTACGATATGCAAAGTTATGAAATGTTGCAATCTATCGAAAATGACTTAGACGGGGAAGTATGTGTCTACAATCTTGATGGAAAAAACGAATGCCGTCGTATACCAAAAACAATCTGCTCAACCCGAGGAAGTTTTACTTTTCGTTTGCATGCCTGTACTAAGCCACGCCAGTTCAACTTTACGATGGAGGCTGAGAATTCATTTTATTTGGAGGGGGCATCTTTGTAAAAAAAATAACTAATCATACAAGATAAAATAAACGCATGGGCACAAAGAGAAGACCCATGGCAAAATGGAGATCTATTATCATATCGAATACCACACCGGCATTGAAATATAGATTGCAGAACCGGTCGGAAAACTGCTTATGTCCCCATGTGTTGAAAACTATTTCAGCCAGTGAAAGCCGTGGAATATTAACACGTCCGTCTAGCAAACACTGAATTAATGACCCCCGCCGAGGCCAATGTGAACAGCGAATGGATTCATGTATTGGAGCTGGATCTTCCGTCAGAAAAACTTCACTGGTGATCTGGATGTCATAAAAGCGTTAGTGATCTCTAGAACCACTGGAGTTAACGTGGTGTGACGTGCCTTTCCCTCTCCTCCCTCCCTCTTCGTTTCCTACAAAGTCTTCAGAGTGTATGTCACGGCGATGTACTTGGATGGAGAGCACGAGCCGTGAACACTGCGTCATACCAGAAGCAGTAGAAGGCAGATAATCGGACCTTCTTTAAAAGGCATGGTCTAGGAGCACTGACAAGAGGCGAGTCGATTTCACATTTCGATTCTCGATTTCGAGAGAAGAAGCGTGTGGGCTCTCAAGAGACGTGGTGCTGCGTATCCGTACCCTTACCGTCAAAACCGCCCCAAAGCAGATGTCAAACTGCGAGGAATCGCTAGAGACTCGTCCTTACTAGTGATGCGCCAGCGATGATCGCTGGAACATCGCTGGAGCATCATTGGGATAACTGGCATACCGCTTGTACTGCTCGAATCGAAAGAATCGCGCGACTCGTTAGCGACCAATCGCAAAGTCTGACACCTGCCTAAACGTAATAACACCAACACCACCTTAGAGAATACTCTCTATGATAACATTTAGTATTTGTATGACTTAAGCATGGTTGATTGGTGGTTGTGATTATTTCATATGTATTTCATATACATATTGTATTGGTAGATTCTGGATGACTCATCTTGTAAGCTGAGCTTAACGTTATCTGTTAGCTGATCTGTACTGTAGAATGTAATCATAGCTATTGTCCCGCCCATAATCCATCGTATATAAGGACGGTGGATCGCTCTGAGATTCAGTCGGTTTCTTCTTGTGCTCTGCTTCTACATATACGCCCAATAAACTTCTATCGCGTCAGGAGGTCCACGCCTACGAACCACCGATATATGGTGCATCGGACCTAAGCGAACGAAGCCGAGGATCGATCAAGGAATCGCAGCAGAGGATCGGTCAAGGAGTGGTTGAGGAACAAACCCACTGGAACGCGCTTCTATCGGACGAGTGCGAGAAACAAAGGAAGTGAGTACAGACACGATCTCTCGCACACAGTCTTGTCCGTGCATGCTGATAGTCCGCGTACGTCCTGCAACTACAACGAGTAGATACGCATCACTAACGGAGTGAAGTGAGGCACTTATACGACTAACATGGCTACTACACTGTCCACTAGGCAGGGACTACTAACAAAAGCGCTGAATAGGCTCAATAGTGCATTGGAGGCTAACAAGGATTGGGCACAAGCAATTCTACAACCTCCATCGGACGAGCACGAGCGAAGGATCTATATGAGGACGGAGCGGGCGCAGATCCGAACGGTGAAGGCCATTCTGGAAGCGGAAACGCTCAGTGTTGACGACGCGTTGGGACGCTACAGTAGTGCGGCTGACAGTTTGGCAGCTGATACTCCGTCGTTGGAGGACATCCTCAGAAAGGTCAATTCCAACGTCGAAACGGCCGTAGCTGTTCTGGATTATGGACATACAATGCTGACCGCCCTGAAGCGCCGCCTAGAGGAGCTCGATGAAATGGAAACTCACACAAGCTTCTCAGAAGCCCCTCAGACAAATTTGGCGCCGATTCCTATTCCCAAGTTCAGCGGACGCATCTGGGAATGGGACACCTTCTGGGGAGCTTTCCAGCACTCTGTGGATTCTCGAGAAATAGACGATTTGTACAAGATGAATTACCTCCTTGACGCACTTCAAGGCGAGGCTAAAGAAACCGTCAAGCAGTTCGAGGTGTCTGGTCGCACCTATCCATTAGTCGTCGCCCATTTGAAGGAAAAATACGGAAATACACAGGCTCTTGTAGACCACATGATACGCAGACTACAAAAAGCGCGAGCACAAAGCGAACGGTTGGAACACCAAGAGAAACTCTTGGAGGAGTTGTCGTCGATCGTATCGCAGCTTCAACTAAAAGGAGAGAACGTTGACAATTGTTTTTTGCAAGATCAACTCCTAGGAAAGTTTACAGAAGGAATACAACGTCACGTGTTACGAACTAAGGAACAGCGGTCACCAAACGACAACTGGGACACCAATATGCTTCTCAGCTGTGCGAAAGAATATATCCGGACGGAACTCAAGATCGTAACCCGAGTTGGGAAAAGGCGAGAGCAGCAGCCGGTACAAGAGCCAGCAGGAGACAGGAGGTATCCCCGGACAGGGCGGAAAATCGCCTCAGCTTCGGAACGTCAACACTCCTGCTTCTACTGCGGTAAAGGCGATCATGCAGCAAAGGACTGCACCGAAGTGGCTACACGAGAAGAAAGAATGTCCTTTATGCGGAAACGAAACCTGTGTCTCAACTGTGGCTCTGCAGAACATTGGGCAGGGCAATGCAAAGGAGGAGCATGCAGAATATGTAACAACCACGGCCATCACACCTCCCTTTGCCAACAACTCCCTTCTGCGACGAAGAAACCATCTGCAGCTCACGAATCCAAAAAGCCGCACCAGACATCGAATAGAGCCACTCCCAAGCGGCCTGTTCAGAAATCACTGAATTCATCCAAAATGAACACTGTGGTATCAGAGCCCCAACCATCCGATGAGGTGCCAACCACAGCTGCCTTCGTCAACCTTCAGCGAAGCATAGCTGACGTCCACATTCTCGTGGGACAAGCGCACGTCCTGAACCCAAAGGATCAAGCTCTGGAAGCTATTCATGTACTGCTCGACACTGGGGCCGATCGCTCATTCATCTGTACTGAGCTGGCGGATCGCTTGCAGTTGCGAGATATCAGTTCAACCAAGTTGACTATCAACACATTCGGCTCTAAGCAGCCTCTGCAGCAAACATGCGGAATAACCCAGGTGCAAATGTGGGATTCCTACGGGAAATCTCACAGAATAACGGTTACGAAAATAGGGACTGTCACAGAGCCAATACTAAGACGCAGCCTCAGCGAAGAGGACAGACGATTTCTGCGTGACAACAATATCTGCCTTTCTATACATGCGGATATCATGGAACTCAAACCTCAAGTGCTACTGGGATGTGCGGACCTGTACGCATTTCTTGAAGGAGGCTTCGCGAACCAGAAGACGCTGCCTTCGGGACTGACACTCATTCCTTCGAAACTAGGATATCTCGTGTCTGGATATGAAACACCTCCAGAAACGCATCCTGTGGAACAGCCACACTCCGACGCAGGAGTCAAAACGAGCACGACAGGTTCCATTGAAGACGAACAGGACTTGGGAAACAGTTCTGCACATTTGAGTCGACAGGGGTTCATGAATTTATTGGGCCAAATGTCGAAGAACGCAAGAACTTGGACAGGCAAGTCTGGAAGACGTTTGAGCAGACTATCGAGAAAAGACAGGATGGCTACTATGTCAGGCTTCCTTGGAAAGGCAATGCCAGAGCACTCCCAGACAATAAAGCAATTGCTATACGAAGACTTCAGGCTACGGTTATTTGTATTCAAATACTCCTTGCTGATAAGATCTGCATGGAAAATGGCATTCATGAGGTTTCGGAAACCTAACAAAGGACTGGATAAACTCCTTTGAGATCTCATCTACATCTACGCGGAGATTTTACCTGTCGCATGGAGTTATCTACCAATTTCCGTTTCTTACTTTAGTTTCGCATATTTAGCCATGGACAAGCCAAAGAAGACGCCATCTACCACTGCTGAGACGAATACCACTGCCACTGCACCATCTGTACCGGGAGCAACACCGCAATCCAAACCGAGAGTACCGCCGAAACGGCCACCTCCCGCAGCGAAGCCAGCGGCGACGGCTGGGGTCGAACCCACCTCCACGCTCCAAGCGCAAAAGGAACACGTCGTCGTCGTCCTCGTCTTCATCATCGTCGTCATCGGACGAAAGAGGTCTTCCTCCTAAGAAGGGTCGCGCTTCTGGAACAATGCTGAAGGAACTTCTTCAACAAGGAAGTCGGATTTTGCGTTTAGCCGCATGCAAAGTCGACCAGCTAGCTCCTGCCGTTACCGTCACTTCATCAGAAGAAAGCATGCAGTACCTTAAGCGTTTCGAACAGTTGCTGCAGACTCATCACGTACGGAGCGAAACTGCACAAAAATCAATCGAAGCTAAAATCGACACGCTGATGCTGAAGGTGGACACGATCACGAATCGCCTTGATCGAGTAGAGCAAATGATGAAGGGAACCGCTACTGCTTCTGCATTGAAGGAACAGTCGTCGGTGGAGCAAACTCGATGGAGAGAGCTTCAGATAGAGATTCAAGGACTGCAAGCTAAAGTAGACGCACTGAACCTCCCGCAGCTTCAAAGAGACATGGACGAACTGAAGGCAAGTCTCAAGGAGCTGAATTCCCAAAATGTTGTCGATGTGGACTCGCAACCAAATGCCGCGAGGGAGCCCTCCTCCGAGATGAAGAGGGTTCTGCGACAGATGGGTGAGACTGAACGAGAGCTCAAAGAGGTCAGGGATGCGATGCTTGAAGTGAACCAGTCAATCGAAAGAGAACGGCGGGAATGCAAAGGAAGGAGCGGCTCAACAAGGACGATCGATGATCTAAAACAAAGGAGATCACGCCTTCAAGCAAGGGAGGATCGGGTCGAGCGAGAGATGAGGGACTTGGAGCGCCGACTTGAGAGGGAAGAGGCCCTGCGCAGCCTCAGTCACTCGAGAACACGTGAGCATTCCGAAGAAGCCAGAAGAAGTTGTGATTCTCGCAGCACCGGGAGAGACCAGGACGCACGCCGAGGACAGGAGAAACGACGCAGTTCGACAAGATCGACGGACCACCAGCACAGACGGCCCAAGTGAAATGCCTCGTACAACAGTGGTCGAACCTACTCGTCTCGGCCGGGAGTATAGAGAATACTCTCTATGATAACATTTAGTTTTCGTATGACTTAAGCATGGTTGATTGGTGGTTGTGATTATTTCATATGTATTTCATATACATATTGTATTGGTAGATTCTGGATGACTCATCTTGTAAGCTGAGCTTAACGTTATCTGTTAGCTGATCTGTACTGTAGAATGTAATCATAGCTATTGTCCCGCCCATAATCCATCGTATATAAGGACGGTGGATCGCTCTGAGATTCAGTCGGTTTCTTCTTGTGCTCTGCTTCTACATATACGCCCAATAAACTTCTATCGCGTCAGGAGGTCCACGCCTACGAACCACCGAATCCACCGAGAATGCCACGTGTCGTCTATGGCCGTTCTCGCGCTAATAAAGGATAAGGCATTTGCCGTTGATCAATCCCTTTTTGGGATGCGGCACGCATTCTACTTCCATTTGTACATTCGTAGTGGCATTTGAATGCGATGTGGCCTATACAATGACTTGCGGGGGCCAGCCGATGTACAAGTCAGTGTTTTTATCCTCCCAGACAAGTCTGGTACCAATTAACCGACCCCGGAGGGATGGAAGGCTTGGTTGGCCCGGGCGACTCACGACCCAGGATTTGATCCCCGGACCGCTCGCGTGGTAAGCGTGCCACTTGCCACTACTTCATGAACTAATAGAGAGCATCTGGTCCGATCACCTTTCCGAGCTAGGCTGAACCAACCTGGTCAGACAATTGATCAGAGGGTAAGGTGGTGTGGCAATAAGCTTATGACTTGAATTGAGAGGAGCTGAACCTGATGAGGACACCTCCAGGGACATGTGGCGTTCTGCAAGTGCACTACTATTTACAGCTTCCCTCGGACCACCTTCACCGTGTCATACGGCGCCGTCTTCTATCGTGAGACCATTACCTCATGTTACCCCAATGCTCCTGTAAAGTGTTAACTAAAAGTCCCTTTTTTCTAAAAAATAACCGTCCTGATGCAATGAAACGAAGACAGTATCAGACGTTCTCTCCTATGACGGAAGAGAGCGTTAAAACTTGACCCATCCGGTCAATACAGCTGTTTTTGAAATTGCGGGGTGCACGAGCAACCGACGTCGAAAGCGGCGTTATTTACATATTTTGGACCCAAATGCTACGGTTAAGTAGGCCCCCTTCTCGAGAATACGGCGCCACCACAGCTTCATCTCCTGCCTGTACCCCGAAAATGGTCCGTAGAGGGGGGTTTCAAGGATAGATGAAATGAAGAATCGTGGGAGAACGATTGCGAAACGACGCCTCGGCATTTTTTCAGCCGATTATTGTCAGAAAATACGATCGGAATGCCAAAGTAGGTGTGGCGGTAGCAGCAATCAATCAACGGTGGCAATAAAAGGACAAAAATGAAGAAACACGAGGGGAGCTCCTTGTCGTCACGTTCGAGCTACACCTGCCCAGTCAGCTGGACTGATTCGGCAAAATGCAATGACTGAGGTAAATTTTTCACCACAACAGTCCAGAAGGCGTTCGAAAGTGAACCTTTCCGTGCCAAGGAATGGGAAGCCGACATGAACAACATAAGGTGACACTGAATTACAGCAGCAGTGGTGTCAACATCGCCTGACTAAAACATGAAATATGCATGAGCCATGAATACGGCGAAATACTGTATACCATGAGAAATCGGGTCGAAAAACGTCCCCCGCCCGAACAGAAATACCAAGAATAAAAACGAATCAATCGAAATCTACCACCGTTAAAAAATGAGCGCTGAGATACACCAAGCACGAGATGGGAAATAAGAGAGCTCTGAGAGATTCACACGGTGAACCATTAGTTGTGAGAGGCTCGAACGAGTAAAAAGGGTCCGCAGGAGGGTAATGCGCTAAATCATCTGCTAGACGACCCTTCTGGTGGAAGACCACACTCTTCGCATGTGAATATACACTCCATTACACTTACTTAAAGGCACAGTCTACGACAACCTAAGTGCTACAATCCCCTTCGCTTACTTAAAGGCACAGTCTACGACAACCTAAGTGCTATAATCCTCTTCTCTTCCCAAGTGGACTGGGCCTACACGCAGGTTGTGACGTTTCTATAAAATCGAAGGGTCTGAAAAAGGCTTACATCTCCCACAATCCCGCCCCATTCATGATGCCCGCCTTAGAAATGCCGTCATGCTTGTGTGTGCGTCTCTATTGATATAATCACACTTCGCGCCTTGTCGACATCTCTCATCCAGGCGAGCACTTTCTTCTATGACCTACTGTGTCCTATTGTTTTCAGTACTCGCATGTTGTAAGTTCGGCTGCGAATCAATCAATCAAATCGATAAAAAGCGCTGCGAAACACCAAGCAGAAATAAGAAATAAGAGTGTTCCCAGAAGACTCGTACGGTAAAGGAATACTTGTGCGAAATTCGAAAGGCTTTTAAATTAGTGAAAAGGGTCCATTGAAGAACAGCAAGAACAGCCGAAAAAACTGCTAGTCGATCCTTCCAGGAAAAGACCAGACTCTCGGTATTGAAGGAGGATTCCACGATAAGGTCGGAGGTCGAGGGAGGGGAAACCTACGTAGAGGAAACACAGGTGGACCCCTAAGGGCGCGGACCGGCATGCAATAATGCAGCGAGAGATATGCCTTCAACAACCTATCCGGCCCTCCCCAAACCGCTATAGCCACTGCCCGCCCACTCCCTTGCTGTCTGGCTCTAGCC
The DNA here is from genome assembly GCA_036418205.1 of Ostertagia ostertagi. NCBI lineage: Eukaryota > Metazoa > Nematoda > Chromadorea > Rhabditida > Trichostrongylidae > Ostertagia > Ostertagia ostertagi. The sequence goes on from MU871198.1 coordinate 22,323, forward strand.
GCCTAGCAGAGAGATGGCGTTGGCCTCGACGAGATCAGCATCGATGAGACACGCCTACACTAACCTTAGTAGTACAAATCCCTTCACTCGTCTAGTCGGTGCTTTGGCGCACTAGCATTCAGAATTTATTCAATGCTACTCTGCTGCCGCACTTTAAAGGTCGGTCGAGATTAGACCTCGAAGAATGCCTGTTTCTTGAGGAAGTAATTCTCTTCTTGGGTTAGAAAGCACGACCCCTGATCACAGGGGTGCTGTTACTGCTACGACTTGAAAGTGCGTGAAAAGGAATTTATGCCCTCGCTTGGTCGCTGCGACCGCTGCCGTTCGAATCAACTGCAGCATACATGGCTTCCACGTCTTCATTTCACTCTTTCTTTTAAAAATAGCAACCTAAGTCAAATTGACACCATGGCTTTAAGAGCGATTCGATGTATAACATATATCATTTTATAGGAATAAATCAGCCGAAAGTGTTCTTCATAAAGGCGCTTGCTTCAGGACAAAACGAAAGAGTTTCTGTCGGTGATTCGTGACGACGAACCAGTATCTGTGCTGACTGTATGTGCGATCGTTGCGAATATTTGCACGCTACGCACGTCGAATAGTACTGGGATCGTTTGCCTCTAAAATTAGCATCATCCACACTACTATTAGAGTGATTCATGACGTTGGCGGCTGAAGCGCAAGAAGTAGGCTTTACTTGGGACCACTGAAGGAGATGGAAGATGGCAAATGAGAGCGTGGAAGAACGAAAATCAGCAAGAGAGCAGGATCAAACGTCTGTTCGCACTGTTCGAATAAGGGAGTCGCATTTGGGAAGGAGGATCTCATTTTGCGAATGAGCAAGTTCAGGCACCTCTGGGAAAAGGTTGTAGGAATTGGATTGTGCTAGACGGGATTTGACAGGTGTTTCGAGAAGTTCGGCGAAAGTTCCACCAGAATAGGTTCAAGCTGACAAAATTGGTGTAGTTGCCGCTTAAAAATACCGCTTTGCCCTCTCCCCCTCCCACTCGAGGGCCATTTTGGAGGACAAAGTGGGTAGAGATGGGTGTGTCTCAGATTCGAATACTGTAGAAACGGCCATGGAGAAACGGCCATGGTGGTGAGGGCGGTGATTGGGTAGGAGGGGGAGGGGTCGTTGGAGGAGCCTCCTAGGACTGACGGTGATGGTGGGGGGTCGCATCGACATCCCACTAAGAGGAAAGGGTCGCAAAATTCTTGGAAAAGTGCGAACGCGACGGGTGACCCTGCAGGATAGCCGAGAAAGTCCAGCGTGGGTCAGACTGGAAGGATACAAACAGATGAGTGGTGGAACAAAGAGCAAAATGGTGGGATAGGTTGATAATGCTGTTTGGAGGAGGAAGAATACTCAATAATCATAGCCAAGTAGTCGCAGTACATTGTACGTAGGCACTCACAAGCCATCTACACAAAAAACCCGGCACAGGGTATAACGCTTAGAACCAGTTCCGAGCCAGGGTGGCTAGTGGCTTCGGCCACTGGATGAGCTCATCACCTTCAGTACAGTTTCTTTTAGGTCCCATATTTGCATCGTTATAATTACCCTGGACCTTAACGACCCCTTAATTCGAACCCATTTCTTCCTTCCCACTTCTTCACGACCCACCCTCCTAAGCCTAACCGTTTGGACCAAACGTCACCATCTGCTTTCTCTGTTACCTGTGGCGAGCCAAGTGCATGCCGGCCATTGTTTGACTTGACGATTTCACTGTAAGCGGGCAGATAAACGGATGAAAAAATGAAAGGCTTAGGGGTGGGGGTAAATATAGCAGACCTGCGAGCACTGCGGAATCTGGGTTTGGTCTATCGTTAATGGATAATGGCTTTGCGGACCAGAACAAGCCACTTTCGGAGGAAATTGGCAAAGAGACATACCATAACCCACCCCAGCTTTGGTTCAGCTGAGGTCCTCCGGTAGCCGCGATTAATCGATGTAACTGATCCAAAGGTAGGTAACTTAGGACGGCTGGTGACTCTACTCAGAAAAAAATGCTCCCAACTAGGAGCGGAGGGAGTGGAACAGCTGTGAGCACGAATAACTTGTTATAACTCAAGAAGAGAGAGACGAAAAAACTCCGAAAT
>MU871199.1:0-11433 GCA_036418205.1 Ostertagia ostertagi
CAGGCTCTTATCCATAGTTAGAAGTTTTCTTGCTCTTTCCTCAATTGACGTCGAATTTTCTAATTGTCTGAAAGTTCAAAATATTCATGTGAACATCGGTCAGTTGTTTTATGGGGCCAATGCACTTAAAAGTGCGTTTACGACTTTAAAAATAAAATAGAAGATGCACGGCGTATCTCCGGTCATCGCTAAAATAATGCGTTTTTTTACTTATCAGAAGAATCGAGAATAAGACAGTCTCGAGGGGGAAACTAACCAGTTCTGAGAAAACCGGTACCACCGCTGTTTCATGGGCAAATCATTAATTGATTTTGAACCATCGCTGCTATGCAGTTATTTTTTAATTTTTGAAGATCATTAATTTTCCATGGCCATTTTGCGCTAATTGTTTAGACTCAGCCGAGAATTCTTCTTCTCGGAGTACTGTAATTTGAACTCTAAGACCTTCATTCCAGGGAATCCAAAAGCGAAGATTAATGATCACGAATCAACTAATCTGAGACCACCTTTTGTTGATAAAATAACATTGGTGTAGGTCGCGATGTGATGAGATTAATCAACAGTCCCGGATCGCTCTATGAGTACAAGTAAGATTCCTAGAAATTACTGCATTTATACAAAAAACGACTGCTGCATAGTTCACATATATCACATCGTTAACTTCTAACGATTAGAACCAATTCATGTGAAATCAATCTTCTATCAGAGATTGCACAACTAAAACCTAAAATTATACACAAATAATAAAACTAATTACCAAAATTTAACATCACTAAACTCAAAAATCCATCCTCTTTGACGCTATCGCAAGATCCGGGGGCATCCTTCAGGACTTATCTTCTTATCCTATGGTTAGGTATTATTATGCCTAGGAGGGGCAGGAATTTGAGGGAAAAATTGCTCGTGCAGCTCAAAAATTGCTCCGTGGAGTCTCTTATCTCACCTAAGGCTAAGTCCCGATTTTACCAGAAAGGGATGTTTCACGCGATTTCAAATGCACTGCCACCACAATGCCCCCGCATCTTGCGATAGCTGCCCTTCTTTTCTTGGTACCCGGTATTGCGTGGTTATGGGAAAGAACACATTGGGTAAATAAAACCCTGCCAAAATAAACTTCTTTCGAGGTAGAGGAATGGGGAGCTATCACAGACATGGGGGCATCCTCTGGGAATAGGCCTAGGATTGGTTATGAACTTCGAAGAAAATGAAAACTCTTTACGCACTGTGGACTTCTTCGCATACCAGGCTTAGTCCCAAATTTAGCAAAAATGGAATGTTTCACCCGGTTTTAATTGCATTGCCACCACAATGCCCCCGTATCTTGCGATAGCGCTGAGGAGTAAGCAACCGCATAACATTCGAGAGAGACTTTGACTTTTGGGCCAGATCTGGGAAAATTTCTCAGTTGAAAAAAGATTTCAACGCTGCCCTTCTATAAAGCCACTCCCAAGGGTTTTCAAGGTTTCACGGATATTTTGGGATAATAGCACTAGTTTATTGCTTTGAAGAGCACAAGAGATTGTTCACGGGTTCATCACCTTAGGTGTCGGCGCCTTCGCATTCTTTGGAGCCTAAAAGGCGGAAGATTTACCCGTTTTTGAGCAGCGTATGATATCTTTCATGTAATACCTCGAGCACGTGATTTGGTTGGTCTCTTTCGTAAGAGTACATTTTTAGGAACAATTAGGAATCATTTTACCATTCTTTAGATTTTTTACTTATCTACGGGTTTTCATGGCATCCATATATCATGCAGGGGGTTATTTTTAGCCTTTGATCTGTAAGGCAAAGGCTTGTCGTAAGTGACGTCTGTAAGGCTTTTAACCTACTTCCCTGGTGCTATTATAGGAATTGCAAGGTGTGATCTCTTATGTGTCCATGTAAGGTCCCTGCTCTTACTGCCATCCATCTGTGACGAAGGAAACATTCCAGTGAGTCGGACGTCATTTTTACGAGATTTTTGTTCGTGGTGTGTCGGAGCTGCGGATTCACGTCCGCAGCCGACGCTGCTGTGGACGGCGTAGTTGTTGGTGTAATGTGTTTTGTCGAAGCTATCTTTACGTAGGGTGGGTGTGTGTGATTTCGCACTGACGAGCGAGATACACCCCCATCGATGAGAGCCTAGGAGACGGAAGATGTCGTGACACCATGTGAGAGTGTATCAATGATCCAGAGGCAACTGACATTACTGGAGGTAGCGGAGGTGAGTATACGGTATACATCCGTCATTTCTCGATGAAGAGAGTGTCCTGCGTCGAGAAACGCTAGACAGAGAACGCGGCGGCGGCGGCGCCGTAGGGGCGCTGGTGGCGTGCGTGGGGCGTGGCGAAGGGTTGGAGGAAAGACTAAGCTCGCGAGCGCCTGGCTAGCCCCAGAATCAGTACATCAGACTCCTCGTTGTTTGCGGCTGCACTACTCCTGTTTCAACACTACTGCCAAAATGGACGCCATCAAGAAGAAGATGCAGGCGATGAAGATCGAGAAGGTACATCTATATGTACATTCCATGGACGCTGTTGTTGTTGTTATTGTTGTTTCCATACATGGCTTTTCGGCGTTCCATAGATGGTGACCGCCAGTCAGCCAATCAGTCTACCGTCCCCGCACGCCATAAATGCAATCCCCAACCCGTCGGGGGTAGTCATCGTCGCGAATCCCGTTCCTGCCAGGCTTGTTTCGTCCCGTTTTTTGGCTGTTCAGATCTCCCGGTCACTAGCGCCGCTAGCTAAGGTCGATGATTAGCTCGTGCGCGGTTATTCAGTTCAGTTTGATCCAAGTCGCACACGCCCTACCCTGCTTCTCTTCCTAATACACTCCCATAAGATGTAGATGTTTTGATTCCGGTTTATGTGGTGGCTGTGAAGCGGCAGCGCGACGGGGCGAAGAATAACGATGATTCAGCATATTTCTTTTTATCGCGTCGAGAATTCCGAGAAACGTGTAGACAAATGAATTTTCACGGCCATGTTTTTCCCCCGCTATTTTGACTTCACAGCCAGAGAATTTCCTGCAATCGGGCAATCCAGGGGCTAGGAAGAAGGTGGGAGGCAATGCAGGGTGAAGGGCAGTGTAACACATTGAGCGCGAGAGGTTTCGATCCTTACAACATATGGAGGCAATCCGCGACTTCTCGCCTCCCGTCGAAAGTTTTAGATCGGGGGCGAAATAGAAGTAGCTTGGGGAAGGAAGCACGCATTTTTCCTGGACCTTTTCACAAAATTGCCGACTGTGTGGGGAATGGGAACGTTTGCGATCCCGTTAGAAACGGTGTTCGGTTCAAGCTACCACCGATCGTGATTTGCAAGAAAAAATGCCGTTCAGGACGAGATTTAGCCGGCGGTCGTGTGTTCGCGTAGAGGCCATTTCATCGGACACACAACTTGTTTCAGGACAATGCTCTCGATCGAGCCGATGCCGCCGAAGAGAAAGTCCGCCAGATTACCGAGAAGTTGGAGCGAGTGGAAGAGGAACTCCGTGACACACAAAAGAAAATGATGCAAACGGAAAACGATTTGGACAAAGCTCAGGTACGGTCCCCCACAAGAAAAGCTTTGGACACTCCACTTCTTGAAAAAAGGCCACTTTTCCGATCGACTTTTTGCATCCTTTTCCTTCCTGACTGTCTTCACTCTTCTCCTTCTAATTCTTCTACTCTACAGTAATGAAATTAAAAGAAGGGCTAAAGTTATACTTGCTAATTATGATTCTAGTTAATAGGTAGGTAAGTGGTTAGCTCTATGGGTTGAAGGCTAGATTATAAGCAGGAAAGGGATAGAAGTCATTCCTGGGATGCCAGATCCCTGACATGGGTGGCCTGTAACGTCAATGCCGCTTTAGAAGGGGCCATTAGATCTTCACAAAGAACTGGTTAGGCCTGCCCTGGCCAAGGACTCATCTGAAAAGGTTTTTATTGAGTTGATATGGGGCGCTATCGCAAGATACGGGGGCATCGTAGTGACAGTGTCGTTTCAATCCACATATAACATCTCCAACATATAAGACGGGCCTGAACCTGGGGGGTAACTGCTCCAGGTGCTTTCGGCGATTTTCGTTTGTATCCCCGCGAGCTCCTGTGCCCCGTGTAGCTGTCCTAGGGAAAGCCCGCGATATCGCGATAGGCCCTGATATGATAATCGGTCGTCCTGAAAATGAAAAAGATTCTCGTCTAAATCTTAACTAAACGGAACCCTCTGAAGCTTTCTCTAACAACTTCTTCTGATATGCACTGTTTCTTTCTTCTGTTCTGACGTCACAGAAATAAGAGAGCCACATCCAGTCAGAATTCGAAGCAGTTCTTAGAGCCCTGTAATTGAAAGTGACCCCTTGTTTTCACTTTGGAAGAATTCTTTAGGAGTTGAATACACATTGCATTTCAAGGAGCTTAAAGGGCCAACCCTAACACTTTTCGAAGGCTGATGCTTCTATTTCTGTCTTTCGATCAATCGATCCAAAGGGCATCCTTTGCATCAGCCTTATAGGGAATGCTAAGAATAATGAAGTGATCGAATTCTATAGAATTTTTGGTGGACGTATGATCGAATATTCGAAAGAATTCCAGTGTTTTCACATAGAAATATACATTTTATTCTGATGTTGATGTAATTCACATGAGATTCGGCATCCGGAGAATATGTTACTCATACTCGGCCTATGATCATTTGGGGGAGGCGCTTATGTCGTTAGGGGGGGGACATTTAAGTGAGTGAACCACTTATAGTACTTGGAACACAACTTAAGAGAAGGGAAGGGATCCTGGGGATAGATGTAACTTGGGAACTAAGCTTAGGGGCAGGGATTGTGGGGTGATGGAGTAATTGTTGTTCTTTTTCTAGCGCTTTTCACCTGTCTTGGGCTTAGCCCTAGAATCACCTACGCAGCGTTTTTGAATTCCTGTCTAAATCCCGACATGAGCGCCTAGAAGGCAAATATGCCTCATCCATCGTAACTTGTGAAATTGCCATTTGACATATTTTTTTTTAAAAAAATGGGAAACAAATGTTTCGGCTTTGCAGGCCATATTGATAGACAATCTCTACTGGACTGAAGAGAATCTCAATTTAGCGGTGTGATCTGTCCCAAGTTTGAGCTTTGATGGCGACATCCGCCGATGATAAGTGGTAGACATAATACCAATTTACTGTCAAGAACCCCCTCCCCGCAATTACCAAAACGACCCGACACCTATTATTCTGGCAAATGCCAACACTGGCAACTATTTACTTACCGTTATTACTCGTGATATACACTGATCTGGGATTTGACTGAAGGAGCTTTTCATAGAACTCTTTTTGGGATTTATACACGAGACTCAGTGGGTTTAAGGAAAAAAGTTATCCATATTGGTCATGCATACGTAACCCATCCAGATGACCGGACCGAATATTCATCTTAATTAGTGAATACTCCTCGTCCACCTGAGGCAGGAACCTACGTCCTAAAAGTGGATTAGATTGAACATTGCTCGAGAAGTTGCGTCGGAGCAAGGTTCTTGTTCATTATCAGAGAAAGATCCCGAGTGAATGTGGCGCAGGGCGCAACCAAGCTGTGCGCAATAACTCTTCTTTTACAATTTCGCTTTCTTGGTTACACCAGTATGGAAGCAATCCTTCAAAATATCACTAAACCATGTAAGCAACTTATCATTTTAACAAATCGCGAGCGCGTGCGCTACCATGTGGTGCACGATTTCACACGGAAGGGCATAGCTTTATCTGATTAATTTGGCGTTTTCCAATTCCTGGAACAGTTTGGGCCTCATTTCATATGGCGAAAACAATAAATGTCAGTCACTGATTGAAATTTTGATAGATCAGTGATGACTCGTTTTAAAAAATCTTAAAGAAAAGATACTGAAGATCTCTAAAACGCGCCGAGCAGCAGTCTACAACTAAACTGCATAATCTCGCAAGCCGGGTTTATTAAAATGCCAAGTCAAGTTGATATTTTGACTTACTCTATTCTATTTTATCAATATTTGATTCTTCACCACGGAAAAAAATAATTGGTGTTGCTCTTAGAAACACTAATTGTCTATATTTTAGGAAGACTTGGCCGCCGCCACCAGCCAATTGGAAGAGAAGGAGAAGAAAGTGCAAAGTACGTTCGTTCTGATTTAGACCTTGGCGGTACCTAGCTGCCAACGAAACCGTTAGAGTTACGGTACACTCCGATTGTATGCTGTCTCAACAAAAACTCGATTTCGAGGATTCGAGCCTCTGTACTGACCCAGTGCCTATGTTCCTTCAGTAATGGAGGGTCAGGTACTGAATATTCAAAAACTACTCTCCCCGAATCCAAATAAACAAGGCAATCGGATTGTATCGGAACTTTTGTTTTACCATCTATTTTATTATTGGAATCGCCTCCTCCAATTAGGAGGTGGTCCGTTCAGATGTTTAGACAGGTGCGTTCCAATCCTCCCATCAAGCAACATACCACACACAATGTCGAGGTGAGACTGGCTTATTGACACCCGTACATAATTGACGTATCTGGTTACCGTACCGATTCATTTCCGTGCGTGACCTTCTTGCAAACAACTTTTAAGACATCTAGCTTTGGAGTTCCGTGTAGCTGCGCCACGGAGTTACTGTTTTGAAACTGCTCTGAAAAAATCGATTATACAGAATTCCATCCGAATTCTGGGGCTCAATATTCAAGATCTTCCTTCCACTAAGAAACGAGTTTGTCGGTTTTCATGCTTCTAACGGTAGCAGTTGACTAACTACAGCCTACCTTTACCCTCCATCGCAGTATACTAAACGCGTGATCGTCTAATAATACCCATTTGAATCGGCGTTGAGAGAATAAAACATGGAAAAATTATATGAAGCTTAAGGTAATAATCTCTGTTGCAATCAAGGCAACGGACAACTTTAGAGAGCCTTTAGGACACTACCTCCAAGTTCTACCGCCGATAAATTCTTAGCCTAAGCTTCTGGTGACCAACCTGCTCTGAATAGGTCTAGGAGCCGATCGATCGCTCCACGAAATGAATAGATCTTGCTAACTCTGCGCGCACGGAATGACGCCTGTTACCACTGCGCTAACCTCCCACCTTGTTTTCCTGCAGCATCACGTTGATTGTGAACAGTTTCAAGGTTACTGCATTCAAATATGAATGTGATAATGGAGACGCTTTCAGGCGTCTATCTTGCAGAATGTGGGTCACAAGGTATCATATGTGTTCGAAACCGCGTAAACGTCTCCTTTTGTCGAAATCGGGAAATAAGCCTTAGGGAGAGAGATCCTAACGCGGCATGATCGCATCTCTCGTTTGCCTAAAAAGTTCCTGCCCGCTCCTGTTCTCAGTCTTAGACGATGCCCCTGTATCTTGCGATAGCGCCTTATTCCAAATTGAGGTCAAATGTGCACACTTTCTGCCTCAAATAAAGCGATGATTTTGAGAATGAGTTTAAGAATAGCATATTACGGCGCTGGGCAAGAAAAAGCGCTATATTTAGGGTTACTTGACCAACGAGCTAATGACTGTTAGTCACCACTCGTTACAAGAAGTAGTGTGCTCTGTTTAATGGACGATGCTGTGCAACCGTGGCAAGTTGTAGAAACGTTCTCGTACTGTAGAGCTTCGATAGGACTGCTTGCTTCTGCCTAAACAAGTATAGCTGGAAGGTTTTTCGGCGCGCAATGTGCCTATGGGGGGAAGGGGTAGACTGTAGAAAGGCCACTAGGACTAAGACTACGGAGAGGAACGAGTTTCGGAGAGACTGGGAAATACTTACGCAGCCCAACTTTCCTCCCCACCTCTTAGGCTTACTATTAGTCCTAAAATGAGCGTTTTCGTGAATGTGACACAGGTCACGGGCTGCCCCCCCCCCTTCAAGCCATTTTGTGCCGATTTTCCCTAGTAAGGAAGGAAGGCATGTTGTCACATAATTCTATCAATATCACTGTTCTCTTGTTGCCTGATCTGATCTGGCCGCGGATACCCTGGCCTGATCTCCTATTTAGCTCGACTCGCTGTCTCACGTTGTAATGATTAGAGCGTGTTTGCTTTACACTGTCGCAGCACAGCTCCCCCGCAGAGCTAGAGGACTACGAAATATGCGGCCCGGGCGGTGACGCAGAAGCTGAGCTTGAGAGCGCAAGAAGCAGGTTGATAACGACACAAGAGCAGAACGGCAGCGATCGGCCGGTCGACTGCCGGCGAAAACCCTCCATAGCACGGCTGCCGAAGTCGAGATCTGTGATTCGAACTGTGCGAGTCACTTAGGCGATGGTGATGGTGGTCGAGAACGAGGTTGAGAATAGCAGTGAGTGCTGGTGGTACACTGAGGAACAATGAATGACTCACCGCGGGCGCAACATCCATTCAAGGCCTCACCCACACGCAGACACACACAAACCATTGCTATTCCCTTTTCGCCATCACGATCAGCGGCTATCTCCCGCAAATGCGAGAATTTGAACTTCAAACCCATCTACTCTTCGACTTTCAGGCTATTTTACCTCAGTTCTTGAAATCCAAAGTCTTCCCTGGCTGGCCTCGCGCCACAAATGGCCTCTCATGGATCACACCCGTCGACAGCCGCAGAAGGAGGTTGACTGCGGTGGCCTCACTGAATCTCATGACTCAACCTCAACCGCGCCTCTGCCTCCCCTCTTTCCTTGTTACGCGCACGGACATTGTAATTATCGGCGCCACCCTTTTCGAGTAGTTCCATTGTCCAGAGTGGATGACCGAGTGAATTCCCCCGTTCACATCTTCACCATTTCTGTCCAATCGATGCGGATGTTTGCCCCGAGTCGACTGTTGGACAGTCTGCCGAGTCTGATTCAGCTGTCGCCGTCTGTCCATGAGTGTGCCCTGCCGTGCTTACATCGGCATAAGCACAAATACATGGACTGATAGCATTCACCCCGTGTTTCGCCCCGCGATTCGAAATTTCCACGGGTCGCGCCGATGGTCGCGTCGAGGGCGGTGCCGTCGCGTTGCGACACCGCGCGATCGCATTTCCTTTCCTGGTCGTCGAAGCGATTTGTCAGCAGCTGCGGCTTGCTTTTGCTGTTCGTCTCGCTTGTGCTCTCCTTTCCTTTATCCCATTTCCTGAGCGCATTTGGCCGGGCTAATTCCAAAATTTACAGCAGATGTTTCTGAACGCGAGACCCGCGTTACTCTCGCTTGTCTCCTTTCACAACCGTTCTTTTGCCATCAAAAAACTTCGTTTGCCGTTGATAATGCAGCCAGCGCTCGGTCTCGGGGTGCCTGCCTGGTATGATGTGATTCCTGTGTGTGCGATTGATTGTAATTCGGCTAAGCTTCGGATGAACGCTGTGTCGGTTCGGCGACGGGGCTGGCGCTGGCCATCAGCACCTCTGCTGCTCTTCAGTCCCTTTGCCGGTCCGTACGGCGTTGATTCATCATCAGCGCTTCATCAATCGTTCGTTAAATTCCGCCGTAACTGCTGTTGCTGCTGCTGCTGCTCTGAACCATCGCCGATCAATGCTTATCATTTTTAAGTGATTCGGTGCGGCCACGGACGACGAGCAGCTCGACGTTTTTCGACGGTCGTCGCTTCCCGTTTTGTTTGATCTCTTGGAGAGGAGCAGAAGAGAGCGGTGTGTGAGTGTGAGTGAGCTCCGCCCTCACACAATTTGCTGACAGTCGCGCGACTTCCACAAGTGCTTCCACATTTCGCGTCTCTCGCTTCGGTTACCGTACTGTTCTGAAGCGTCGTCTGCCGCCATCTGAATCCTTCCATCCGTCCATCCATCCATCCAACCACCGCCATCATGTCGTCAAAAGTGAACAAAGAAGGCGCTCAGCAGACATCGCTGCTCGATGTCCTCAAGAAGAAAATGCGCCAAGCTCGCGAAGAGGCTGAGGCTGCAAAGGACGAGGCCGACGAAGTACAGCGACAGTTGGAAGAGGAACGCAAAAAGCGCGAAGACGTAAGCATTTCTTGTCTCTGTTTTCTGTTCCCTCTCTGTTTTTCGTCCTTATCACCATCTTATCACCTCGTCTAAGGCTTCCTTGTTTACTATACGATCGCTAATCGAAAACAGAACAAATATTTTTTGGCGCCGTTTTTTCCGTTCCAAAAAGACGTCTCAAGCGCATTCCTAGGGCACGCGTAGTTTCCCGGAAATCGTGAAGAACTCATAAGCGCTATGTGAGCACTCTTCAGCCTCCCACTCGGTTCATGCACCTAACTATCGATTCAGAGGCGGGGTGGACGCAGATGTTTCATTCACATTGCCGTTCTTGTTCTACGCAAGGCCAAAACCAGATATAAATCAAGCCGCTCAGCTAGCAGTTGTTCATAGCAGCCCCACATACACACTTATGGGGCTGTGGGAACCTGCATACATTCCCCAAAACGAATCCCCAGTGAAGTTGTTCTGATCGCATGTGCCGATATGTCTTGTTGTAAATGGTGGCGCGCCGCGCTCAGAGTGCTAAGAAACTCGCTGATGTTGAAGTGTTTACGTTTGTGAAGTACTGAGGAGAAGAGAAGGGGGAGAGAGGTGCGCCTATGAATCCGAGGAATTCTCTGCTCGATCCTCATGTTTGAAGAGCGGCCCCCACACACTTGCCTCCTCCACCACGCTAACCGCTTTTCACAACACCACAGTATCCGGTCCCGGGCATGGTTGCTCAGTCCTGGGCTGCCTTAGCGCTACGAACGCAACGGCTCAACGATAATTCCCCGAAAACGGACGGCGAGAACCTCCACCCGAAGTGCAGCACTGGAAAATTCCAGTACACTTCCAAGTTGATTAGCGTTCTCGGCGACTTGAACGAGGCCGCACCTAAACCAATTTTGGGATAATTTTGTCAAAAAAGTCAAAGCATTCACAGCAATTTGTCGATCGATATAGAGCAGGGAAAAGCTTTGTTATTGTGGAAAACTGTGATTGACTGGAAAATGCCTAGAAATATTTGGTTTACCGAGGCCTGAGGAAGGCCCACGAAACTTTGACCTATCTAGAGTTTAGCGCTATTTTGAAAGATGTCCAGCTTTTCCAGAGCTTCTCCTATAGGTCTCGCATGTTGCCCTCCTTATTCCAAAGCCATATGTGCACCGAAGGTCCCTCTGGAATTCCCCTCAAATGCGGCCTGGTTTCGAAGACCTGCTCCAATGCTTTGTCGTCATTACGTCCACACTTGCCTCCACCTACAGCCTTGGAATCAGGGGTTTGGTGAAGCCAATTTGAAAGGGGATTAGTGCCATTCCGGAACTTTTTTCTAGAGAATTCTTTTTGGTAACCCTGATGGTGCCAGACTTGTCTGGGAGGATAATAAACTGCCTTGTACATTGGCTGGCCCCTGCAAGTCATTTTATAGTCATTGATAAGCGTTCTCAGCGACTTCAATCGACACGCACCTTTTTGGAATAATTCGGTCAAAAAATCAAAGCATAGGCCAAATTGCGTTCAATCGTCGCTATGATTTTGAATGGAAGTAGAGTG
>MU871200.1:0-11259 GCA_036418205.1 Ostertagia ostertagi
TGGTAAACATTGTTCGGCGGCAATTTTATCCCACGCTAATGTGTTTTCTAACGGCTATTTAATCATTTTACAGGCATTATTCGAGTTTTTTGTTGTCTCGTTTTTGCAGTGGATTTATTCACTCTTAACGGCAGTTGAGCGTTCATCTCACACGCACTCATAGCGCATTATCGATCGCGGATGCTGGTGGGTTTTCAATAGGTCCCCGTGTGGCTCCCCCACTCATCATTCATCACCCCGATGTGGGAGGATGATGATGATACTATTTGTACAAGCTCTCGACAACGTACACGCTTCTCAATTTCAAACATTTCTTGTTGATTTTAGCTTTCTGAAATGATTTTCAGTCACCAAAGTCCACAAATCGTTTTTTTTTTCGATTGGCGTCATTTTCGTCGGCGTTCTTCGCGTACGCACTCGTTCGTTTTTTTCCTGTTTTTCAAAAGATCTATCATATTTCATTTTCTCGCTCCTTCCCTTCATTTTCAAAAGTGTCCTGCATTTTTTGCCTTTTCGAAACATATTTCTTGCAATTTCAAACTTCTTGAATTGGAAAGTGTTAACTTTTTAAAGAAGTTTTTCTACTTTTAAACTTCATGAATTTCATATTTTCATTCTCTTTCCTTTCCATTTTACCACTCTAAACTAGTATAGTAATGAACAAATTGGAATGCATGTAGAGCAAGTTTTGCTGCTTCCATTCGAACATTCATTATTTGGAAGTAATTAATGATAATTGTTACTTCTTTGCTACTGTGTAGTTCATTCATCTCTAATAATGGTCTCCAAGGGTAATTATTAGTCGGTAATAAGTTCCTTTTTACAAGGGGAGAGAGGAAAGACCAAAGGAGCCCGAGCTGCTTTATGGACAGCATTAATCCGAGTTCACCCGTTTTCAAGCCGAATGATTTCAAAAAAAAAAAATCGTCAAAAAAACCAAAGACACGAACTTCTTCGTAACAGTCATGTGACTCCATAAATTTCTCCGTCTTAAACGCGAACTGATTTCACCCTTCAGTAGAAACCTCTATCTAACCTACCCATGAAAAACAGCGTTGGAATAATTGATTGTGAGGGATAAGGATACGTAGTGATCCTCTTTTTCCTTCAGCCATTACATATCTTTTCGGGGACACAGCACAAAAAAGAGTGGAATAATTTGTTCCTTCTCTCGCGATTCGAGTTTTGGCCTTTTTCTCATTTGTTAGAGTTTTCCACTCTCTGATCCCAGAATCAGCTGCCTTTAGAGGAAAATAGAAAGGTCTTTTGTTTGTTGCGTGTTCAGTGGATTATCGAATTCTCATTTCAAATGGAAATAAGAGTATGTGCACCAGTAGTCCATTGAACAGTTGATAGAGAAATGTCATAGTATTGGGAAAACTCGTTAGAGATATGTGCTGTCTCATCGCGAAGAATAGGCTGGGGTGGGCCACGCCTCTGGGACATTCTGGCAGTTACGACTCCCCCTCCCCACCCCTTCTGACTTTAGTTCCACTTCGTGATCCTACTTTAACGCAGCTCAAACTCTACCTGCCTCAAGCTTACAAGGGAAGGATGGTAGGTCGAAGTGGCCGTTCGAAATGAAATGTATACCTCCTGATGCGTCTCCAGACGCTGATTCCAAATCTGCCTTCCAAATCTGCTAAACGACTCTCCGAACGGAGTTATGAAGCGTAATAGCTCAGTGGTGATGGTCCGGGTGGCAGGTAAAAGCTCGTAGGATCGGTTCCTTTGCAAATTTGGTTGCTTTGCTTTTGTCTCTAGAAGTGTTGCGGACAAAAGCAAAGCAACAAATTTGCAAAGGAACCGATCCTACGAGCTTTTACCTGCCACCCGGACCATCACCACTGAGCTATTACGCTTCATAACTCCGTTCGGAGAGTCCGTTTAGCAGATTTGGAAGGCAGATTTGGAATCAGCGTCTAGAGACGCATCAGGTGGTATACATCTCATTTTATACGGCCACTTCGACCTACCATCCTTTCCCTTGTAAGCAAGGAAGAATCTTTAACTTCAATCAAGCTGGATCCCGTTGGGGAAGTCGTCGAGGCGGAGAGGTATGATGTGATTGGTAAGACCGGAGTGTTTCGCTATTTCCCCGCCTGTCCTCACATAGGACCTACCAAATCTTATATACGATCTCCTGGTTCCAGAACAGCATATGAATTCCCTGTAGTGACATCTCGACCTTTGGTTTTACTCCTCGCTAGAGGGAACTTGCGAGGATTTTATTTCAAGGCAAGCCTAAGCTGCTGAAATAGTAAATTTTGGCGCAGAAAAAGGCATGAACGGTCTAAATTTTTTGAGTGATTTTTTCCATTCCCTTTTACCAATAGGTACTCAATGTGCCATGGGTAAAAGGTGCTAAAATTGTACTTGTAATGCTCTTAGTATTAGTCCTATAATCGCGTGGCTAAAACTGAACCTGTTTTACTAGTCTATGCACGCTGTCGCCCGCGATATGAAACCCGCCTCGAAAAACCTCCCATGAGTGGAGAACCACGGGAACTTCCTGACTGGGGACTGAACTTCTTGGGGAGGACGTGAAGAGGGAGAGCACTGGGACAAGTGCTAGGAAGTTATGAGAGAGGGGTTAGTGCAACGTATGAGGAAAGAAAAGGGTAGTATTGGTCATTCCATTGTTACTTTGCCCTTTGTCCTACTCGGAGCTTCCTTCGTTGTTCTTTTGTGGGCGGTCGAGGCGGAAGCGCTCATTACTCAACCGGAAAGGCTTCACGCTGCTCCTGTTTTCTTCACTCTTATGTAGTTTTCAGTAAAAGTAGAAGCTTTTCCGAGGTTGTATTTCATAAAAGATTTATCCTGATCAAAGTTCACCTAAGGGAAGACTTGTAAACCAGTTACCCGATAACAACCTTTGGCACCTTGTTGACCATCTTCATTTCATTAATTATTGAATGAATGAGTATTTTCATCGCTCGACTATCAACCACTTTACTTTATCGATTTGAAGGACATATCAAAGGTCTTTGTCCTCCCACTCTTTTCGGAACTTATTCTCAGCGTCGTTTACGATCTGTCGTTCTTTCATCGCCCGCTGCGACTGGGCGCTAGGCTGAGACACATGTGAAATCAGTCAACTCATGCCATTTCAGATGTCATTTGACGAGCTTTATGAGAGTTGTTTTCGAAACGCATCGCTTGTTAGGGTCCCGCAGGGAAAACCGGTACGATTTTTGTTCTATGTCTGATTCTACTTTGTTTATTTAGTCTTTAAAGTAATGTTTAGACCAAAGACGATGCGTCATATTTGGTGACGCTTGACCATGTGATGAATAGCAGCCAATATGTGGTGTTCTTTCTCACCGCTGGTGCTAAAGGAGCTGATATGAGCTTGAAACTCGATAATATGATTCGGAAGAAAAATGAGAAAGGCGACAAGGACAAGGCCCAAAAGTGAGTTTTTCTTTTCTTTTAGGAAATTGTGCCTAATTGAGTTTGGCTCGCTCTCATTCAAGCTGAGCTTGTTCGGTAGGTGAAAGGGATAGTACTGAAGAGTAATCGATTCTGTTTTTTGGAATGCGCCATACATTCGATTTCCGTCCTTAATGGTAATGAGTCACCCACCCTCTCGCAAAAATGTCTAGAATTGAACAGCTTTTTTTTTCTTCGCAATATTTTGAAACGCTAATTATCGACCCGCTTCCCATTTAGCTTTTTGGTTGTCTTCCTGGGATTTCTGTTCGGCATTTACTCTCACCAAATTCTGGTCAACGGGATAGACCATTATTCCGTTTTCAATCAAAATCTGGTCATTCACTCAAAAAGTGCCAGAAAGGTTTAGTGTTCGGGTGTTTAACTAGTACAGTAGCACATAATAATCGTTATTTCATGTATTTAGTATTACAAATGATGCTTTCATTGGCTCTTTTTATGGCAAAAGTGATCGTTAATCGACAGCCTAAACCCCTTGGTGCTAATGTCAGCAAATCAAGCAAGCGTTTCACATGTTCAGTTTGGACCCACAGTCAAGCGGGTTATAATAACAGAAGAGATATGATAGTCTCTAATTGAAACCATCCGAAGAGGTTTGGAGGGAGAGGTGAGGGGCAATACCGAACGCCACTAGCCTTCATAAGACATAAGCAGCGACTCATATGCGCTAAGAAGTAGTACGACCAGGGAACTGACGTTCCCAGTACCCTACTGCCTTTGATTCAACTATAGAAAATATCGTATCCAACCAAATCAGGACAAAGCTTTTCTTGAACCGTCATTGAACCCGATTTAAAGTGATGTTACACTAGAGTGGCCGACTTTAGGGACGAACATGTCACTTTTTCCAGCGTTTACTGGCGCGTAGGATGACTCTATGGACCTAACCACACATACAAGAGCTGTCACAGGGCACTAAAGTTAACAGGAACCGTTAAACGGTCCACAAAGCTATCAAAAGGTTATGATACTTCAGCTGTCTCGTCCTTAAGTTTTGCGCACCAGTGTATAAAACAGCTGATTTTATGGTATGGAACTAAATATATAATAATATGGAAATGGCGAAACCATCTCGCTACCGTATGCTCGTAAATGCATCCCATTATTATTCATCTCTGTGAATTTTAAGTGCCTTAAAACCTATAGCTATTAAAAGACGAGTTTTCCGGAAATGTGGAAGGATAAAAGGGTTGCCGTGGTCGTTTCGAGGGATTTTATACCACACCGCAGGGAGTCCGATGAGTTCCCCGATCACCACCACTGTCGTCACCTTCTCATCAATGTGGCGATATAAAGCGATTGCAGCTGCGAGAGAAGGGGAAGAGTGTTGGCGTTGACGTGAGAAAATCGTGTTCAGACGTTTAGCGTAGAAAGGCTCAGGCATTAGAAATACTTTCAGGGAGGGCATAAAGCGTTCGAACTAGGTTACCAGTAAAAATGGTATAAACTACTGCGAAGTCAAGCGAAGGTCCGAAGGCGCATAGACTCAGATCTGAACCCCTGTTACTGAAAGCGTGCGTTTTTTCTGTCTTGCGATTATTTCATTGGAGATTTTGAGCTGTGAGAGGGTCGCGGATCATCCAGTCATCCGGTTCTAGGCAGGGTTCAAACTTATTGCGACTCCTTTCGGTCTATTTTGGGGCAACAGTTGCGTTGTGGTAAGCATTAAGGTCAAGTACATTATATACGCCAGATTTGGGTACTCGGCGAGATTGAAGAGATGCAGTTACGGTAATCGGAACTAGGTACCTGAGTCCGCAAATTCGGACCGAAAACTGTAGATCACGGAAGCCAGTCACTAGGGCTATTTATAATTAGCATTTTTTCGGGACCACTTATATTAGAAATCGGGTATCTCTTCCCACATAAGCTAGTTGTTCATTCTGTTGTGGGAAAAATATTTCTATCCCGATGATAATCGTAAGAATCAACTGGAAAGGTTTAGCAGGGCCAAACGTTGAAGTACCCGGGAAATAGTGCCGATCCCAACCCTCGCGCTCAGAGGTCCCACTAGCCCGTAATGGCTTCAGGGTACTGTAAAGAGATTGGTGTGTTGTTCTGAAGGCGCGAATGAATGATTCTCGACAGGTGACGCGGCGACTGTCTTATGATCAAAGGAACGGCGGTAAATGCGAATTGAACAGATGTAGCTGGATCGGATTACATTACAGTATCCTATCACAACGTGTACTTGGTGAAAAAAAAAATTGGAATGTATAGGATTTATGTGAAATCGCTGAGCAGATAAATGGCTGATTTCTCAAAATCATTCATCGGATTGGAATTTTTGGTTGGGTAGTGAAGGTTGGAATCAAGTGCTAATCATTGTGCAGTCGCTTAGAGGTACAAATCATATTTGACTTCCATCAGCGGTCGTAGAGATGTTTAAAATGTCTCTACGATCGTTGATGGGGCCAAATTTGAGGGTATCTCCAAGCGACTGTACAATGGCAAGCGCTCTACCCCCTTCACTACACTTATCCAACAATCCTGGTTCGATGGTGCCATTGGGGAAGCTGCTATCTATCTGCTCAAAGATTTCCCGTGAACGTCACCAACAACCCAGATTATGATGGGAGATCTTGAGAAACCAGCCACTTATTCACGGTGATTTACGGAGCCTGACTGATGCCCAGGTCAGGAGCTCTTCTGAGCTGTACCAGAAAGTAGCCTTCAGGAGGCCGTTGCAAATTGTTCGTTGTAGTAAAGCGTGCCGTACCCGTGGTACATTCTCCGTTGCGTTGGGAGCGCGAAAAAATTACACGGGTTCTTGGAATTTTCTGCCAAGCTATTTGGGGTAATGTGAGAGCAGGGCTTTCGGACTTATCATCGGAGATGAGCCTAAACAGAGTTTTCAAGCGTTCTGTCTTGTAGCTGAAGGCATTGAAATATGGAGACTGGTTCCCAGAACTGGCCCTGGTTGGTAGTCTGTCGACTCCCGATCAGGAGACCATTTCATTATTCTACTGGTTGTTTATTCTTGTGGTTTCTTTCGGTTCCATGGTTATATTGGTAGACCCACCAGGGACCGAATCGTTACGATCTCCGAATTAGCCCTTTTTTTGGCGTATCTCGCCAATACATCGAATTCCTTGTTTGGCGTTTGTGGAATAAATGGATGATAGTAGTGTAGAGTGTTTTCGTTGGAGTGGATGATGAGCGACAGCGACAGCGACGGCGTCATGCGGCGAGCTGATCAAAGTATGCCGCCGACGGATGATGGATTCACCGTCCGCTGATCCCGCAAAGCGATCAGTGATGACAACGTCGTCAGTGTGTCCCGTAACACCGCCACCGAAGTTTCGTGTTGTGGAGTATGATTCGAGTGCTATGGTGGAGGTAGTAGCGAAGTGGGCGTAGGACAGGGAGTAATGCAGCTGCCACTACTGCCAGATACCTCTTGCCAAACTATGGGCCATCGGGGGAGAACTGGAGTCGCAGGCTGGGAGGAGTTTTAGGGAATGCCAAAAAAATAAAGCTGGATGGATAAGATAATCTTTGTGAAAAAATCAAAACAAGGATTTAATCTGATAATAGGAACTGATAATAATAAATATGAAATCATTGTGATTCTATTGGTACCGATACTATCAAGGGAACTGAATTGAATTTGAGATCAGAAAGTCTGAGATTAAGAGTGAAAAAAGGAAACCAATATTTTAGCTCACCGGCGCGGATAAGACGTTTTTTCACCATGAAAAAAGAAGAAGAAAGAAGGATGGAAATGGCGGCGGCGGTGAAACGACGCTAATTTCGGTTGTTCTTGTCGACACCGACTATCGTTCGAAACGCTGAAGAGGGTGCCTCGTCACACTTGCACAAACCAATGGCTGGTACGATTTACGCGCAACACAGTTGCTAAGCTACAAGGTGAAAGATTAATATGGCAAATGATCAAATCTTTAGGCCTCCCTTGCATTTCCATTTATATCATTGCATTTCCAAATAATTAACAATCACTCAAACCATTGGGAGAGCAGGGGGGGGGCGGAGGAGAAAGGGGTAGAAGCTGAATGGAATGTTCAGTTATATCTCACAGGTCAGCTGGTGATTATGTGAGTCTTGGAAAAATCTCGAGGTTCTAGGAGCTTTATCTACAGCTCAAAGGCCGTATAGGCATAATAAACTATCGAGACTTCTGTACAATGCGTCCCATTGTATTCGCCTTACCCAAAACACTTTGAATTCCTCTTTTGAATTGATCCAACGAGTCCCTTATGGGATGTGATGATTGTTTGGCAGGACTGGAGAGGGGGAGGGTGTCGGCGGTTGAATTGTAAAGGATATATCTCTCTGTGTCCCCTCCCCCCACGTTCAACTCCCATGAAGCTCCTTTAGGCTCTTGTCTTAATCATCTTTGTGCGCATGCTTAGTGATGGGCTATATCTTGAGCGGATGAGTCGTCTACTTCCGCGTTAACTCTTTATTTTTTCTTATATATTTGATCCCCGTAATGAAGAGATCTAACAATATTTACCTCCTTACGTGGTCGTTTTTAGAGTCGACTACTGCGAGCGTTAGGTTTCGAGTTTCCGCCATCATTGATAGTTGTCGATACAGCTTCGAGAAGTGTTGTGACAACAGAAGGACGACGATTACTGGCAGACGATGTGAATGGAACGTCATTTCCATGGTTGGTTCCTTAAAAATAAAGCTAGTAGTTGTTGATATTTATCTTTCGTTAGAAGTACAGTTTTTTGTTCTTGACTGCTTTCTAATGATCATTTTTTGTAAGTTATATTTGTTATTTATCATTTGGTCTTTTGACTGCTTTTTAAATACAGAAGAGACATAGAGGTGGAGGTTTTGGATATTGAAAATTTAAAGTTGTACTGAAGTGTTTTTACGTACTCAGTTGGCAAATCCAGGTGGCCACCAGCTGCGCTAGAAGTACTAAAAGGCAACATTTTACGCCGGGTAAATGGTATCGTGGAAACGACAGACTTCTCTAACCATCAAAACTACTGTTCGTGGACTTTTGTTCGGCGCACAATGGGTGAGTTGGAATTATTTCTAATTCAATTTTTTACAGCCATTTGATTTAAAAAGTAGAGCATGCATTGTTCCTAAATTTGTACTTGTACTTGGGCACTGTCTTTCATAATTCGGTTCTAATGAACAAGAGTTAAGTCCCCCTAACTACTCCCCTGGCATTTTTGCGTAGATTTACCGAAAGGGAGGTCTGCGGCAACGGACGCTTTTTTCACGCTAATAGAGGCCCATTCGCACTGTATCTGGCTTGTGAGACGTCGAAAATGCTCTTGGCACAGAACTGTTGCTAAATTATAGCTTCTTAAACTAATTGTTTCAGTGCCCTCCCTGCCGTCAATGGGTGAAACAATTAGCACCTGTCTATGAACAAATGAAAGCAAATGGCATCTTCATTGGAAATCGTCTTTTGTTCGTCAGATAGGACCCAAGAAGCTTTCGATCAATTCACTACCCAGGTAAGACATTGAATTTGGTGGCTATATTTCTTTTGTAGCGATTTAAGTTTTTTCTCGAGATTGTCCTTGATTTTTAGACGCAGACGAATCCAACCCTTTCTATTTCAAGCGCCTGCGCCGCGCAATTTGTTTATGACCCATCTAAACGTTTAGCATTGAACAAAGAGTCATATAACATAAGCGATGAGCATTTGTACTTTCCTTCTTCGTAATGCTTTCTTAACCATGTTTTTCGGGTTGCTACGCTTGTTTTTTTTTTCTAAATTCACGCACACACTGGTTGGCTGTATGCGTATACAATCCACAATGTCAGGTTATTCCATCCCTATTCTTCTGACTCGTGCTGCGATCGGTTGATAAACAATAGTCAGGGTCGATCATCCTGTTAAGAAGGATCCAGCTGGTTCGTTACGTCCAGTGGGGACTCTCGTCCTTGTTATGAAACTTATATGAATATACCGTCTGTCGCTTGAGAGATGAACCATCGCTGATACTCTTTCACTGGTGTGTTCTGAATTCTACTTTTCCATTTTATTTGAATAGCCGGTGTTAATGTCTTGATTCTAGAGGGCTCCGCCGATGATATACAATTCTCTCTGTTCCTACCAGTGCATTGTGATTAGGGCTCTCGGAAACGGTTGTTATATTCATCGGTTGTCTTCAGAGAGAGGACGAATGGAAAGAGCTCTGTCAGGAACGACCGTTTTGCGAAGTTGAGGGGAATTCCGACAAAGAAGACATGTGATGATAGACGCGAACCGAGCAACGGGGCATGGATTCATACTTGTACATACCTAGCATTATTGAAAGCGAGAATGAAGAATAGTCCACGGTAATGATAAAGTCTTCTTGCAAAGGGTTCCTAGTGCGCCTTAGGCAGCGGGATATGACTCTGCTAGAATTATTGGATGAATTTAGCTCGACTGGCTCGGATTTACCGATTCCTCCGCAAGCGGATCCATTACAGCTACTCTACACAGGCGAGGATCCAATATGTGACCATGTAGGTGTTCACTTTTTTCCGTACAATTTAGTTATTTCTTGTGACGGGGGAAAGATCTCAAGGCATAATATTTCAGATTCTCGAGTCGATTCTCGGCCTTGGTGATGTTGAATTGCCATTGATCTGCATTGTCGATGGTCTAGCTGGTCATCTATGCGTATGCGATCGACCGGATGTGTCGGAGGCAGTTTTGGACGAGTTCGTCGCCGAATATCGGGCAGGTAGACTTCAGTGGACTCCACTACCGGCTGCCGACCAGAACGCGGTTAGTGCTTAATAAAAACTTGGCCATTGTTGATCATCTTTGGTTATGATTTGTCTGATTGGTTGAATTTCAGCCTTAAAACAAAGCTTTAACGAGATATTTAAGACGAAGAGCGTTGGCGGCATCCCGAGCGCCATCATCGAGCAGGCCCTCATCAGCCATTCTCCATCGCAGAATTCCATGGGTGGTGGTAAAGAGGAGGTGAAAGCCGTATAAAACACTGCATCACTGCATTCCAATGAACCATCACTGCCTGGATTAAGTGGCGAAACAACGAGGACTTACTCGAATTCTTTCCAAAATTTACTCTACTCGATAGAATACGTGTTTTTATGGACCTATTTGATACCCTGAGCGAGCCTCTTGTGTATTCCACGAAAATCGCACTTGAGCGCGTTTTTCACTTCAGAATTTAACCGAGTGCTCTTTGTTTACGGGCTGTTTCTTATGCATATAAATAGCCGATGTATCACAACTGTCTTACCAATCGATACCTATCACTGCCACTGAAATGCTCTTGAGACGTTTTACCTTTCATCTATCCAAAAATGCTTGGAATAAATCCAAGAACAGAATAATATTCCTAGTGGAATTTGATTTGGTTATCATGACAGACGACCCAGTGAAGGTCAATTCAACTTCTCTTATAACTTCTTTCGTTTGTCTTACTTTAATTTGCTGTATTTCTATGCTAACTAGTCACTTTCGTTATCGATTATCATAATTTTCATTTCGCTCCACCTATCACAATCCCGTTTGAATCTTGGTGTTTTGCATAATTGTTATGTTGTTTGTATAAATCTTGAATAAGTTGAGTAGTATTGATTTTAAATCTCATAAATACGAGGAATCAACCGTTGGAAAGCGTACTGGGACGGACAGGGGACTGTGAACAATTTGTTTCCCCTACCCGCGTGAGTCGCAAATGCGGACTTTGCGCCACAGACGTGGTATCAGGTGCTCGGTTAGGGGCAGTGGTCAACCAACGTGTGAGAGTCCAGACGGAAAAGCACATACTTTCTGCTTTTCTAGGACTAAGCCTTTTGAAGGAAGGAAAGAAATCAGAGACGCTGTAATAGTGTGCATGCTAA
>MU871200.1:11704-24428 GCA_036418205.1 Ostertagia ostertagi
CGGGAGAATCTATGCCCATGCCGTTAGCATACAAGCATCTTCAAAGGCACATTTAGCTAATGAACATGTATGGGTTTTTGCGAACAAAAATGAGAGATGTGGTAAAAAAATTGTCTACAAGTAATGAAAGAAAGCAGTCGAAATTGCCAAGCATCCTAAAAATATCACTGCGCTAGTGTTATGAACTCCACGCCCTCCAACCTTCTCATCCCTACTGCTGATAAGCTGAAATACGATAAAGGAAAGTCTTATCAATGGGAAGGTAGAGGTGAGGCTCAGACCCCGTCCACAAGAACAACACGCAATGTGTTTTCAAGACTTCTCGGCAGTTTACTGACTCCCTTCACCCTTTGTGCACAGTAGCCACTCCCAATTGTGGAGCGGACCCTTCGAGGGTTCTTTGCAGTCCCACCTTTGTATCTTCATTACAGATAGATCAATAACCATACCTTTTCATTTCCAAATGTTACACTTACGTAGTAACCGCGGCAAACGCTTTAGGCGTGAATACAGCCTCAAAAACATCGAGCGTACTTAACGACACATTCCGCGATTAAACAGGTGTGTGTTAATGTGCCCGAAAATAAGAGTAGTTGTGACGATTGGTCCACTTGTCATGAAGGAGAGGAGAGAAAGCTGCTAATAATCTCGAAATCACGCACTGCGCTGATCAGTGGGCGTGGTTTGCGCTCCGCACCTGCGGTAGTCTCATTGGTTGGTCACAGTTCTCTGCTGTACTTAGCTGTATTTTGTCACATCAAGAGCAGTGCTGACCAATGAGATTCCTGCAGGGGCGTGGTGCAAACCCCGCCCACAGAGTCGACGCGCGATGTGATTTCAACTGTTCTTAGCAGCTTTTTTGTTTTCTTCCATAACTAATGGATCAAATAGCACAACTGGACACATTTCCAAGTACAATGTGTAACACCTGTTTGATCGCGGGACGTGCCTCAAGCTATCACACCGGCAATTAATTGGCCATTTCCTGTATAACTGGGAAGATACTCTCATTGTCTTTAGGTCTAATCAATTAGCAGTCTTCAACAAGAGCATGGCATGGTGCAGCGCAGTGGTGACATTTCTCTGCCTGCTTCTCTTCCATGTCTATGGCGAGTATTTAATCATACTTCAAAGCCAACTTTGGTCCGCTTTCATGAATATACGCTCACTTACTTTTAGCATTCAATAATTTCAAGATTTACTGCCACAATCTTCCAAATCTTGGAATAGGAGTCTATCAGGTATGCTGCCAAATCACTATGGGACACTTAGGGAAAATATAGGCCCAACAGGAATAATTTTTTCAGAAAGATCATTGTACCGTGACTTTCCGCTTCTCCACAGGCACCCCTGCAGAAGCCACAGAGATGTGTGCAGGCGCTTTGCCGTTCAATGTCAAAGATTCCACGCATGGAGAAGAGACCAAATGCGTTTACGGTGAGACTACAAATCATTTTTTGCTAAAACGACCCATCCACAGAAAAAAATGAACATGAATTCTACAAACTCTCCATAAAAATATCCTACTATATATAAGCGGCTAGCGTGTGTCTGTTGGTGTGTGTGTGTGTGTGTGTATGTTTGAACGGAAATTCATAGCTCGAGTCACAGTAACGATAGCGCAGTGGTTCTTACATATGTTATAGGGGGTGGGATGGGGACACAAGTGGTACGTGATAGGAACTGATAACGACTGATAATAGCTGATAAGAGGGGCTAGAAAGCGAGCATCGCCAATTTCGTTTTGCCGTTCATATTGGTAAAGAGCGTCTATACTTACAAGTGTTATGTGGGGCGGTCCCGGGACATTGGTGGTACATGATTGGAAGCGATAGCAACTGATAATGGCTGATAAGGCGCGCCAGAACGCTGAAGTCGTCGATTCCGTTGCCTGGCTCGCCTTGACACCAGAGCAACCATACTTACAAGTGTTATGTGGGGTGGGACGGGGACATTGTTGGTGGGTGCCAGAAACTGATAACGATTGATAAGGGCCGATAAGGCGCGCCAGAACGCTGAAGTCGTCGATTCCGTTGCCTGGCTCGCGTTGACACCAGAGCAACCATACTTACAAGTGTTATGTGGGGTGGGACGGGGACATTGTTGGTGGGTGCCAGAAACTGATAACGATTGATAAGGGCCGATAAGGCGCGCCAGAACGCTGAAGTCGTCGATTCCGTTGCCTGGCTCGCCTTGACACCAGAGCAACCATACTTACAAGTGTTATGTGGGGTGGGACGGGGACATTGTTGGTGGGTGCCAGAAACTGATAACGATTGATAAGGGCCGATAAGGCGCCAGAACGCTGAAGTCGTCGATTCCGTTGCCTGGCTCGCGTTGACACCAGAGCAACCATACTTACAAGTGTTATGTGGGGTGGGACGGGGACATTGTTGGTGGGTGCCAGAAACTGATAACGATTGATAAGGGCCGATAAGGCGCGCCAGAACGCTGAAGTCGTCGATTCCGTTGCCTGGCTCGCCTTGACACCAGAGCAACCATACTTACAAGTGTTATGTGGGGTGGGACGGGGACATTGTTGGTGGGTGCCAGAAACTGATAACGATTGATAAGGGCCGATAAGGCGCGTCAGAACGCTGAAAGTCGTTAGTTCCGTTACGCAGCGTTGACGCTAGAGCGTTCCTACTTACAAATTGTAGTAAGTCAAATAGTCTGTAGTAGTAGTACAAACAAAGGTACGTGCACATTATTTCGATATATCCAGCTTACTTAATAGAATTCGACTGCATAAACTTTAAAAAACAAGTCTTCAGCAAATGATAAGTTTCATTTCTGACTATTAAGAAAACCCAAACTCATTAAACCGCTAATCCTTTCGTGGTTCTAAATAATGATGAATGTAAATGAATGATAAGCATTAGCTCCTCACTTATGTAAATAGGCATATTTCGTTTTGATTTTGAGACTGACAGCAATCCTATTCACCGCTAAATTATCTTAATTCAAGAAAAATGCTGGATGTTTACAGTTGTGATCAATATACCACAGCTCAGAGACGTTATCACGCGTATTCTCGATGAGCTTCAGTGAAACTGTGGAGGGTCTAACACAGTCAATAGTGAGATGGTTGAATGGAGTATCTCATGCTGATATTCCATGGGTCCTCCAATTTCGCTAAAGCCTGCCGTGTGATGCGCGCGATAGCGGGCGAAGCAAAACTGTGAAATCTATAACTCGTCCACATAAAATATCACTGAATCAATAACTCGTCCACAAGAAAAAAATCATGATTCTATCTCAAAGGAACAAAAAGATGTCATTGTTTTAGAGAACAATCGAAAAATCGGAAAGACTGCTAGGTGTCCAAGTTCCCACCGTACATCTGTCACAAATGTTGGCGACGATAACGATTCCACATGGTTTTTGGAGTTTTTCTGAGGAACTCTTGCTTGCCTATTATACCTATGGCAATAACATTCTCTACTAGCCTACTGCATCCTACTCTTTCGATCGTTTTTTTTTCTATTCTCCAAAATGAAACGCGTTCCTATTTTCAATGCGTCGGCTCATACGGGCCGCACAAGGCGCGCTTCCCATACGTTCCTTGTCCGCCGTGCCCTATCCTAACGCCCTCAAACCGTCCATGACTTGCCCTTTCGTTAAGTCTGTTTTCGAAACGGGTCTAGCCTTTGTCCTCTACGCATAGATTGTACGATAGAAGAAAGTCGAGGAACGGAAAATGTATTTATCATTAAGGGAGGCTGGTCTATCGAAAGCAGCTTCTGGGCTCAGCCCTCACCGAAAAGTCCCTCTCTGGGATAGAGCTGCTAGATCTACCACTGCAGCGGTTGCGCCACTCTCGCGCCTCTGAGGATCATCCCATGCACGAAAGAATCAGTCCCTGACATTCGACATCTTGTCTATGTCGTGGTGTTGATGTATGCTGCAGGGTCAACCGTTCGTTCGGACTGTTCGAACGGGGGGTCGCATTCGTGTTCTGGGAGGGGAGAGGGGTCGCATTGCGCACTGCTGGTTACGTTTGGTCATCAGGGGCGCAGGACATAGGTGCGTGCGGAAAAAGTTGCCGTTTCACTGGTTGTATATACCCCCGCTCGAGGGGCGCTATTTGGAACGGTGGCGGGATAAGGCTGGTCGTCATGGGGGGGGTCCCGCGCAAACGTGGAGCCCTCGTCCAGAGGGTTGGGTTTTTTTCGCAAAAATCGCCGAAAAATGGTTCGAAACTTGACGATGACCCTGTTAATGATTCCTGTCTCTACTCGTGGTTCTTTCTCTGCCCCCCCGCCCCCCCCGCGACCTACATAACCTCTTATCTCGCATCTCCCCTTAAACTTCTCCGCACCTTAGAGCAAGAAGATTTCTATTTTCGATGATTTTTACGCCTTTTTACATTTTCTCCACTGCGATCCATTTCCCATCCCTACTTCCATATTGGAGGAAAGGAGGGGTGGGAAGATCAATACTGAAAATCTGGTCCTGGGCATCGCTTAAAAGGGGGCGGAGCGGGGCACATTTCACTATGAACGGTGCGCTCGTCACTGCCTGATCTGGCTTTACCCGCGGCATTGAATTCCCTTCCCTCCACTACAACACAACTCAGCTTTCGCCACCACAACCACTTCGGAAATTATACAATATGGCAACCCTCAAAATTACATACGACCAGAAATGCGACCCTCCAACTCCTTCAAAAACCAGAAATACAACCCCCGTCAGGATCGGCCAACCGCACAAAGGGTTAACCCTTATTCCTTCCATTGGGAGCACTGACTTCGATCGGGCAGAATGAAAAGGATAAGTATCGATTGGAGGAGTAGGTAAGTAAGATGCAGATGCATACGAATCGGTTTGGCTCGTTCCACCCATTGGGCAATCGCCTTAGCGCGTACTCTTCTGTTTGCCTAATCGACACTATCATTTACTTCTCGACTAGACGTCTAATCGCTCGCATCGTGTACTCTGAACAATAGCTTAGGCAGCTTTCGGTGACCATCGTACACGCCATTAGGCGATTAGGTGATCGCTCAATGGGCGGGGTAACAAATCAATACGTATCCTTCCCATCTCGCCTCTGGGAAGGATACGTATCGATTTGTTACTCGCCTACACGCCTATTCGGCCTAATCGATACGTACACTTTCTGTTTGAATCATCGCCTAATCGCTAAGTCGCTTGTATGATCGCCAACTCTGAACGCTGTCTTAGGCATCTCTAATCGTGCAAAAGTAATGACAAGTACGATAATACACTTATGTTTGTCACGTGTATAATAATAAAACATTTCCAATAAAACATTCCTTGCAGCAAAAGAGGCTGTTGAATGCGAAGCAGGCGAAGTCGTTGTTGGAAAGAGATGTTTCACGACCAAAGGCAACGGACTCTTCACTGAATACTCTAAGGCGTGTGGTGAAAGATACCGTTTTCACGTGATAGAAAGCGAATTTGATAGACAGTGGATCGCCCGTAAGTTTCAAAATATTCTTGTTTTTTTGCTAAGTAGTTAGAGAAATTCCTAAAGCTCTCAAGTCACATAGAGTGGCACAGGATGGTCAAAGAATAGCTGTTCTTTAAACTCAAGAAACTCGTACAATCGCGATGTGGTCCAGTCTGGGCGAGTTAACACCAAGGACACCAAGGATACATGAGGAGGGGTGGGGGGGGGGGGAGAGGGTAGGGGGTGAATATCGTTTTGTTTTCTCACGAATGGAATCGCACTGGTGGAAATTGGCAGTCAGTCCTTGAAAGAAAGTATAGTAGAATTTAGGGTGCTAACTTAGTTGGGGGGGACCACGCGGCGGCGCGGCGCTCTGTTCGTCTGCTCCTCCAAGGCTTAGTCCGCCGATGGCGCGTATTTCGAAACTGCCACGTGGCGACGAAATAGTAACTGCCCCTTGGACTAAGCCTTAGAGGAGCAGACGAACAGAGCGCCGCGCCGCCGCGTGGTCCCCCCAACTAAGTTAGCACCTTTAATTGAGATGCAAGGACTTTGAAAAAATAACTCAAACAGCTTTTCAGAAAACTTCTTAAGGTTTGGAGTACCTTGAATTTTTGAGTAATTCGGGATTTTTTTGCTATTTCGGAACCCTCTCGCCTCAACAGAAATGATTTCTCAGGGTGAAGACAGGCGTAGTTGCAGCTGGGATGGAAGAGGATGGTGGGAATGAAATGTGGATGAAAGCTCAGGTGTAAGCCCCTCAATTAGCCCTAAGCACTGGGTTGATGGGAGGAATGCGTACCCGAGGGGGGAAGTTGGGAGTGTGTCAGCAGCATTGACACTTGTCTCACTTTGGGTAGAGCACGACATGGGGCTCACATCTTCCTCGGCTTTTTACTTGCCATTCTCTTACGAATAGATGCCTCGTATGCTCCTCCCCCCCCCCCTTGTTACTGTGTCGATCCTTTTCTTCTCGAGCGTTCCATTCTCGAAGGAGCCGCGCTAGACTGAATAGAACGAAGAGAATTCCTTTGCTCCATTCTGTTCACTTTCATCTGACCTTCTTTCAGCTCTAACTAAAAACAAAAGCTGAGATTATTTTGTCTGCTACATTAATGATAAGTCCACTTTTCTCAGTTCGTATGCAAGAGAGCGACGAAGAAATGTGGGTGGGAATTTCTGGTGAATACTTCTATGCGAACCGTCCGATCGCTCATAAAGGGAACAGGACGAAGAGAGGTCAGTCTTCACATCCCATCATCTTAGGTACTTAAAAAAACGCGCTCAGGTCGTCATAGCCATTCAAGAAGAAATCTATACCCCTAAATGTGTCTTCGAACGCTGATCTCAAATCTACGTTCCAAATCTAAACGATTCTTGGAACGGATTTATGAAGCAAAACAGCGTGTCGTGACTCCCGCACGACTTTTTAAAGGGTCGCGCCCGGTGGCCGATGTCACAGTTTGCGAATCGAGCGATTCGCTAACGAATCGCTCCATCGCAAACTATGACATCGGCCGTGGGGTGCGCGGGTCCTGGTGCGCTCGTCCGATCGAAGCTTTGGGAAGGAGACAGAAGCAGAGCTCACGTGCCTTCGCAAGGTCTACGGACAACTTGAACTCGGTCCTTTAAACCGCTTCGAATTGATGCCTTCGCCTGCGCTCTCTCGCCTGAACAGCGGCTTATGGTTACTGTGATCTGATGCATTTAAATAAATTTTGCCACAATATGATTGGCACACCCACTCCAGAGCCCTCCTCTCTCACAGCGCAACGGTAGTGGTCGAGTTTCACTGGCAAAATGTTGTATGATCGGTTCGCTCCATCGCTTGTCCGTCGCCGAGTGTGACGGCGGTCTCATCTTGCGTGAATTCAGAATCAGCTCTACAACAATCTTTTCATATTCGGTCTACTCATCCAGTTCGTACCAGAAATTACGCCAAATGTGGCATTTACGACGTTTGCTTTGGAAAGGCCGTATAATTTGAGGCTTCCTATAGGACACGTCGCCTTCGACAATCAAAAGTCATGATCGTATTAACCCTTTCGGCCCTGGCGGTGGCAATTGCCACCACCAAATTCAAATGCTTGCATTGCCGCTGAAACAGCATGGTTTTTCTAATCCTGCTAGAGGTTGCTTCAGTCAACCTTCCCCTTCCTAATTATGAGCTAAACCTGCCATTTCATTGTGTGTTGCTGTTAGTATTACAAGTATTTGTGTACAAGTGCAACAATGAATCGGCGCTGGTCCCCGCAACCGGCCAAGTAAGTGTCACTTTTTCTTAAAATACTTGAAGTAGATCCATTCCTAAATCAAAATTATGGGTTATAATGTTATGCAAGATTATAAACTTTTTCGGCATAACTATGAAATTTCGAATTGTTTCGACATAAGCTTAAAAACTAAGAAGGTGGGCCAATTTTCAAAGCTTCTTAGTTTCTTTGTTTGTGATCGAATAGCTTCCAAATTTCGCCATAATGATACCTATATGCTCACAAGTAATAAACAATAGCTAGAAGAAAAATTTCTCCACGGGGAAAAATTCAGGTCCGAAAGGGTTAAATTATGTTAGTCGTAATTATGTTCGCAAGGAACTTATGTCACATTCATACCCGGCGAATCAGTCGCACGAGTGAGTCGCCGATTATGAAGCCTACACAAGAATGTTCGCAGCGGATGTGTCTGAAGAAGTGGAGGTACTAAAGTGCGACAAACTGTGCGTGTGAACTGCTTCAATCCCAGTCTCGCTTAAAGAAATCTTTAAAACCGCTTTACCGCGATTGCTCCCTTCAATGAAGTAGATGAGCAAATCACCGCCGATCTCTCGAGCGTTTCCCATGCCTCAATTGGTTTCCCACCGAACCAGCCGTCTTTCTAAACTTGAACCCCAAACCTCAAACCTTCGTTATTCCTCGACGAATCGATCTCTGTCCAGCCAGCGGGAGGTGGGACCAGCCGTCTTTTCTATTTGTGGGTAATTCCGTAATTAAAGACCCATCAGATTATTCTTCCATCCGCGCTTGACTTCGACTGGCCTTCCAAGTACCTCCGTGCTTTTCGATTTAGGCTAGTTGACGACCAGGTGGACTTGTAGCCTTAACCATGTTTCCGCCAGTATTTTCGGCACGGTCACAAATGTACCTTTTAGTCAGCTTCTCTAGCACCGTGAGCACCTCTCCACCAAAGCAGGCAATGTCTAGATAACCCGTTTCTGCACTTGAAAGATCGAGACTCCAGGAAGGGGTGAGGGGAAATGGGGATAACGGTGACTTGTTCGTGAAGAAACATCCCCAATGAAGTCAACTTCCACCGGCAATAGAAGGCTAATCGCTAAAAAGCTCAACGGCAAACCGAACACCCATCGCTTCAAAAAGTTAGAGGTTAAAATGTTGGAGCTGCTTCTCTTATTCTGGCAACTCTAGTACTGTTTTTCTAACGGAGCTCGTCAAATTTCATGCGCCCTATGGAGCGTTCAGAGTTGGCGATCGTACGTGCGATTGGGCGACTGGGTGATTGGGCGATTTTCTCAGTGAAAAATATGAGTGTAGATTAGGCGAGTAGGCGAGTAGGCGATCGCTCAATGGGCGGAGCAACAAATCAATACGTATCCTTCTCTTATCGCCTACTCGCCTACTCGCCTAATCGATTATTCGCCTAATCGCCCAATCGCCTATGGCACGTACGATCGCCAACTATGAACGCTCCATTACAGAGGGCGACGGTTCAACGTGTAAGTGGAGAAGTCCGCGCTGCCACACTGGAGCGCCAGTCAGTTGTAAATAAAAAGCAGTTATTCATTTGGAACTTTCAGGGACTGGCTCAAGCGGAGCACCAGCACCGAGAAGAGGAAAAATAGTCAAAATGCACATGAAGGATATCAAAAAGGGCAATCTCATCAGAGGAAAGTTACGTGGTGCCGTTGCAACAGAAAAGCATCCGTTTCTGTGTTCGAGAAAAGGGAAAGCTAAAACGCACCCTGCAAAAGTACACCACGCGAATCCACCTGAGACAGCTCCTGCTCCCCCTCCGGAAACAGCTCCTCCTGAGACAGCTCCTCCCAAGACAGCCCCTCCTCCATCGGCTACAAAGGCTACCACAAAACGGACTAAAAAGCAACCAGCGACGCATAAACCTGGTGCGACTAAGAAACGAAAGCCTAAGCCTACCAAACCTTCTGTTACTCTGCCACCAGGACAATCATTAGGACCTATTGATAGTGTTCCGCCAAAAAAGGCATAGACTATTAGAGATGTGGTTCAAGAAGTGGTTCTTACTGTAATCGCAGATTCGCTTCGAAAATACCACTCACGTGTTGTATTAAATCTTTTGATTTGTCTTCGTTCATGACGTTATCACGACAGATAAAACATAGTAGACATACAGGCAGATAGATCGATGGATGCACAGACGGGCAGATAGATTGAGAGAAAGACAGACAGGTAGACAGATAACAGATGAATACAATACTCGATAGTGAAGAAATTTCAAAATCGAAAATGATTAATCAATGCGTATAAAAATAAAGGCATGAAAATCTGGTGAGCAGCGAAGGTGCGCGGGTATAATTACTTAGGTAGAAGCCAACTTTTCCGTTCTACAGTGCGAAATTTTTCGTTGCGAGAATCCCAGGTCCACCCCTGCCCAAAAGTAGCCCAGTGTTCCTGCGAGGAAAGTTCATCACTGCAGAAAGCGGACGTTTTCCGTCCCAGCGGACCACATCCAACGTGCCCTCGCGCGACAAAAATCGCAACTCGTTCGAATGTTTGGGGCCGTGTGCAGCAGGGTCTATGAACTCAGTCCTTTACCGCCTCAATTTGATGCTCTCGTCTGCACTCTCACCTAAACAGCGGACCGTACCTACTGTGATCTAACACACTCGAACTTTTGCACACTTTTATTGGCTCACCCACGCCGAGGTCCCCCTCTCCTCCAAGGCTTACTCTTATGACTGTCACCTTCACCCTTGAAATTTGGAGCCGAGCCATTCGCGATAGGGCCGTCGAGAAAAGTTACAGTAGTCCTTAAAGCGTCCCCATACAATCCTGGAAGAGATCGGTGGGGATTGTGCTATACGACCCCTCATTTTTCGGTGGGTTCCTTTAGCGTGACTGGTCAAAACGATCCAGCACTATCGGCGTTTTGCGTGCTGCCGCAGGGAATGAATTCACCTAGTCGAACCTTGAGACCCAGCCCCGGTCAGGTACAGCTGCATAAAGCCCCTGGATGAGCATTTGGTAAATTTTCTATTAGTAGTTATTCTATCTAGAGGACTGAAGATCTGGTCAGGAAAACCCGGACTAGATTTTACGAAGAATTTCTCTAGGTGCTGCGACAGCTCAAAAGGCAGATGACATCAAGGGCATCAAAAAGCACCAATTGGAAGCGATTTCATTGAGGCTGTTGATACGTGCGCTAACAATGCTCTTAAGAATCGTAAGCATTGTGAATGAGTTTACATAGGATGGACAATGGTTTGCTAGTGAATTGAACATTAAAAGAAACATCAAGACGTCCCAACCTCACGACCGCCACAGTTTGGCCTGTAGGATTAATTTTGTTCTTTTCTTTCTTTTTTTCTTTTTCTAGTTGACCTTTTGAGTCTACACTCGCAAACCTTACCAGCTGTTCATTTGGCCCGCAGTTTTAGCGGCAATGACCCACGGGGGCCCTTAGACAAAATCATCATTTCTACATGAACGCTGTTTCACAGCTGAGATTACGGCTGCCGCATGTTCGCCAACTATGGAATCAGTGAACCAAGATCGACGAACCTCGAATTCCATTCGTGGAAACTCCATCTCTATGCGTTCAAGTGGGTTGAAAAGTCGTGCCAAAAATTGCAAAGACGTACCAAAAACTGAACTACACACTGTCTATACCAAGTAATCTGCAAAACAATTTGGGTGGGTGCCAAAAGTTCAGAGCGCGACGTCGTGCAGAACACGATTTGCGTCTTTCTCCAGCAATTCGTGTACAAATAGGACAGGCAAAACTCGAATTATGCGCGATGTCGCGCTCTGAACTGTTCACATGAGCTCAAACAGTGCGGATTTGGGTGCTAACTTAGTTGGGGGGGGGGACCACGCGGCGGCGCGGCGCTCTGTTCGTCTGCTCCTCCAAGGCTTAGTCCGCCGATGGCGCGTATTTCGAAACTGCCACGTGGCGACGAAATAGTAACTGCCCCTTGGACTAAGCCTTAGAGGAGCAGACGAACAGAGCGCCGCGCCGCCGCGTGGTCCCCCCAACTGAGTTAGCACCCGGATTTGTTTTGTCCGTGGGACCAACAACCATAAAAATGCTTTTTTATCCTCAAGCACATCTTATGTAACACTGTCGCGACACGCAATTACAAACGATTCTACTTCCTTTTCTATTAATTTTATTCAACAAAAATAAATAAACATCATGGAAACACCAAAAATCTTTTTTAATGAAGAAAACTGGAATCAGAAAAAGAATATAAAAAATCATAAGGATGAAAGCAACAGCTTAACACAACTAGCATAACAAACGTCGCAACATCGTGATCACAAAAGAAAAAGTCCAACAATTGATTTGACAAGTGAAAATGAGCAATAATAAGTAGGTAAACAATTTAGTAAGTCTACTTTTTCATACCTCTGAACTTCTACAGCCGCAATAAAAACTTGGTGATGTAGACATTCTAGAGGTTCAAGGGGTAGTTCAGCGAGGTGTGGCGTCGTAGACGCAAAGCCAGTGCATTCAAATTCACAACAAACACCTTACTCAAATACAGAGGATTGAGTAGTGAGTGAAATCACCTAGTTCCATTTTCCACAAAAAAATATTCGCCCTCTCAGGAGCTTCCCCGCAAAAAATTGGGATCACTGCTGGCGGCACGAACTATTGTACCAAAATGCCTCCCCGAACTACATTTTCGCCTTTCGGGTACTACACACAGGATGAGATCAATGGAAAACTGTCTCGGCATCACCTTCGCCTAATATATGAGTGTATGCCAGCCATTCAGTTAACATCACAAACCGATAATCCTTGGGTGTCGGCCAGGAGATCCACGTTGTGGGCGGAGCCGACATCATTGACTCGGCATACGGTAACACCTTTTTGCCAAGTCAAACAATAATTAGCCCAGCAACATGGCATTCTTAGCCAGTACTCGTTGAACGGAACGAGCACCCGTATGCAAATTTTCCGCGAGGGAACTGTGTCAGTAAAGCCTGGAGTACCACACGACATTCGCTGACCATCGAGAAAAACAAGTTACCCTGCGTGCCCTAGGTAATTAACGTGACCCTTTCTCAAATAAATATCCACTTCTAGAAAGGAAAT